>PVKS010009481.1:0-63873 GCA_004027875.1 Aplodontia rufa
GAGGGAGAAGGGAGAATAATTGGGGGGGGGCTATTGGGGGTAAATCTAATTTTAAGAATTTATATATATTATATTATTTAATTAGAAGCTTGTTTGATTGTTCAACAAATAAAATTCTGAATAAAAAATAAAGTGATGAAAGTTTTTTAATTAAAAAAAGAAAGAAATCTGGCTTTTAAAAATGTTAGGTTAATAACCAGTTATCTGTTTTTTTTTTTTGTTTGATGCAAGGGCATTTAAATACACCTTGTATTTTGCACCTGAAGCTATGAGTGCAGACTTGTCTCACTGGGAAGAGGGATAACTAGAAAAGCAGGGTTTAATGCATGGATTCCTTTTCATTGTGCTTTAGTCTTAGGATTGTTCAGTTTTTAAAAAGAAATATCATTACTGTTTAAGATTATCCCTGTAATGAGAAAACGCAGCATGCATCTTGAAAAATGGTTCCACTTCATCTTTTCTCATTCATCTGCTCATGCAATTATAAATGCATGAGTGCGGTGCATGGCTATTCAGGTCAAATTCTCTTTCAGGACTGATGTTCCTGTTATACAGCTTATCCATCTATTAACATCCTGAAATGTCAAAAGCTTCATTTTTTAAAAGTAGAATGTCAATTTTTTTTTTAACTTACAGCAATTTAGTAGCACAAAAAGGAAGAGGTTTGACAGGGAAAAGACTGGCTGTTGATTTGAGAAAATAGAGTAAAAATAAGAGTTCAAATATGTATCAGGGTACTCATAGTTTATGTGTTTCTAGAACAGTGCATGAGGTAAAATGACGGGATCGGAAAGATCAGTGCGTGTATATGACAACAGCTGTATCTAATTTTCAAATTCCAGGTTTTGAAAAATATTTCTTCATTCTTGTAGCCTTTCCTTTACACTCTCAGATGATTTTTGCACTGCAACCCAGTGGACTATTGTGATTGTGTGAGTAAAGAAGTTTTCAGTCTTGTTGTTTACAATTAAGTATTTGAGACTGTAATCTCATAATTAACAAAGTGATTTTAATTAATAATTAGAATTTAATTTATTATAAACATGTTAACAATGAGGAAACCAAGGATATCACATTTAGGTGGAAAAGTTGTTGGACAAAGAACAAAGATATATATTAGTAATATAGATTACATTTGATGTATTCTATGTATACTTGTATATCAAATGCAAAACATAAAATATTGCAAATTGCTTTCAAATAGTGTAATAATCAGATGAGAGAGAGCATACAGAAGCTGCATGTATCCCTATTTTCAAGCTGGCAGTGGAATCTAAACAGCTTCCCCTGAAATCTCTCCTTTTGTGAGAGAATGAATTAGAGTGGCTGTTTTCATTTTCCATTTCAAATGGAGTTGGTCCTGAGGAATGATCTGTTGTTTTCTATGCTCCATATGGATAGAAAATACCCCCTATGTGTGGTATCCTGGGCATCCAGGCAGCCCTGGAAGATCTGTGAGGCTGAGCCTATGCCCCCTTTTGAAACTCCTCCCCTGAGGAGGACTGTGCAGTCTTTAGGTCTATGGGTTTAATAGAGTTTTCCTCCCTAATATGCAAAGTACAGAGCATGGAAGGCGTAGGTTATTTTGGTGGTTTGTTTTCCACAGTGTGTAAAAATCTCACTCATTATGCCTTTCAGTTTATTCGTTTGTTGGTCCCCTGTCAACCTGCCAGCCCTCTCTGTGGGACAACTGGCCTTTGTATAATAATCTGCCAACATTCATGGTGGCTGCATTCACTGTACCCATTCTACTGTGGAACTCCATTACGACTCGGTTTTGAATGCAAAGCTTCATGATATCTGGGTATAAACAGTGTGCTGAGCAACAAAGACATCCTTTGTGTTTCTTAATCTTCTTATAATCCCATTTTTTTTCAATGGCTTTGAAGAGGGGATTTTCTGATAATAGGAAGTATACATGTAGTCACCACTCTGTCCTATACTTCTATAAAGTGGTATTTGGGTGGAGCTTCTCATTTTAAAACCTGATTTGTCCTCTATACAAAAATGGGCTAAATTTGCAGCCCGTTTTCTGGCTGTGGAGGTGTGGGTGAATTGGTCTTTGTTGTCTTAGGTTACCTTGCCTGGCAGGTGGCCACCTTGATTGCTCTTGGCGCGTGCTTTTAGAAGTGCCTCTCTGATCCTTGCAAGCACTTGCTTTGTCCTCAGCAGTCCTGTTGAATTCTTAACCCTGCACACTCTTCTCCAGGAAGAGGAGCCCCTGGCCTCTTTATGGTCACCTCCTCTGAGTCTATTTTGTTTTATTCTCTCTTGTCCCTGGGGGTTTGAGGTGGTTTTGAAAATAAAGTTCAATGGCAGAATCTTCAGTGGCAGACAAGTGAAGATTACAAATTAAGCAGGGAAGGCTCATTTTCCATTCCCTTTACTCCCCATCCAGTACATTGGAGAGAGAATTAAAGTCCTGTGTGAAGAAGGAAAGTAACACTCTTGAGATGCTACAGCACATTTAAAAAGATATTGGCCTGTGCTTCTCTGTCCTCTTCTCCCCTTCTGAGGATTGAAGAGATTGCGAAGGTCATGGTTCTCTCTTCTTTTTCTTTTCCTGTTTTTTTTTCACTGAAATCTTTTACTAAGGTGGAGATATTGAAATGGTGTAAGTCAGTGCTCCCTTTGAAGATTCTTGGGCTTTTCAGACACTGAAGTCTATTCATATTACTACATCCTGGCTGTTTGTGCAGAGCGGTGATGAGGCTATGTTCTTGTGTATTCTCTTTCTCTCTCTTTCATACACACACTCTAAATGTAGCAATGTCTGCTAACATTTTAGTGAGTGCAGGTGAGTACAAAGTCAAAATTATGTATTTTACCATAATTAAAGGTAGGTAGGGAGAGAGGAAGAGAAGAGACTAGCTTAATTTAGCAGGTATTGTGGTGGCACACGAAGTTTTATGTTAAACAAACATTGTAGTTTTCATGCAAGAGTCTCAGAGATCGCAGTTCGAGAACCGCATAAGAAAGTCATCATCTGCAGCACCAAGCATTTTAATGTGAATGAAGTTTTGCTCATTGACTGAGTTGATTTAACTATGCATTTCTTTTTCTCAATTAAATGGTCAGGAAAACTGTGTAATCTGTATATACTCTTATTTTTTTAAAGTTTGTGAGTACAGATGCTCTTTAACCTATGATTTTATCCCAGTAAATTCTTCATAAATTAGAAATACCATAAGTCAAAAATGCATTTAATAATATCATAAGTCAAAAATGCACTTAATATATCTAACCTCCTGACTGTCAGAGCTTAGCTTAGCCTGCCTTAATAACATGCTCAGAACACTTCCATTAGCCAACAGTTGGGCAAAGTCATCTAGCACGAAGCCTGTTTTCTAATAAAGTATTGAATATATCATATAATTTATTGAATACTGCACTTAAAGTGAAAAACCATGTTTGTATGGGCATGTTTTCTCTCTAAGGTAGTAAGAAAAACCTAGATTGAACCATGTAAAGTCAATCTGTATTTAAGTATTATACAGATAGCACTACATACTAATTGTTTTTCCATTCATCATTCAAAAACTAATGAATAAGTAAATATTAAAGGAAAGTGAGCATTCTATTCAGAATGAACATTTTAAGTTAATGTTCATTATTGCAGTCTTCTGGCAAATTTTAGGTGAAAACAGAATGTAACAAAATTATGAGTGTATTTTACATTAGATGGAGCTTGTAAGGTAATGACATTTCCATGTGTTAGCAAACTTAACTCATAATCATTCCATGTTTCACACATGGAAAGTAATTCCTAATCCTTGCCACAGCTGTTGTTTATGAGGAGTGATGATAGTTTGAGGAATATTTATAAAATTTTCCTTGTACATGCAGGCCCACTGATAGAGTAATTAAGTGCTTTAGATTCAGATTGCTCTGTGAGTGATGGATTCAAGGTAGCCTTCTCTAGGCTTTGATCAGGATACTTATATTACTAACACTTCCTATTAAGCAATTATAAGAATTGCTTAAGCTGGTATAATTCTTTTCAGTCTTGATAAATTCATATGTATACAAGTTCTTAGCACAATGCTTCACACATAGAAAATCTTCCATATACGTTTAATTTAACACATGCAATCTAGCTTGGTTTATTTGGATGTTGACTGAACTAAAAAATGTAGACAGATTAATTTTATAATAAAGGAGAGTTTGAAATTTTTAATAAACACCCATGCCCACCACCTTCATTTTTAGAACTCTGGAAAATAGATATGAGCTAGTGTTGGGTTGGTTTTCTTTATCTAAGAGTGGAACAGAAATTTAGCATCATTGAACATTTGAATATTAAAGTATAGTACATTAGCTCACAGAAACTGAGTTCATTGCTGTCAAGTACCACCCATTTGATAATCGTTCACACAATGTAAGAGCCTTCATGTGTATTTTCAATATTAGTAGGAATTTGAATTATTTTTCATACTAAATTTTTACAATAGCTTTTCTTTTCAATTTGTTCTAGTAATAGCATATAACTACACAGATATTTAAACATCCTTGTAACTAAAACTGTCCTTTCTTTTGTATATTAATATAAATTGGCAAGGATGGTTCTGTAGTTTGGCAGTATGATGTAGCCCAAAGGGACAATCTTAGGTCTCTTGGTCCCTGGGTTTGTGAAACTCAGGTGTTCTGGAGCCAGTCTGTTGCCAGCTGGCTTATCGTCAGAGGAGGAACTCTGGCAGTAATTCTTCAGGCTGAGAGAAGCAGTCAGTGTGGTCAGAATCACTGAAAAATGACACTGTTGGAACCTATGTTCAGGGTAAATCCGTTTCAACTGGCTCAGGCTGCCAGAGGAGTGCAGAGCTGGGTAGGGTCCCTAAGGGTGCTTATTCTGCACTTTCTCATAAGCACTCCATCTGAGGATGCTGTGCTGTATTTTGGCAACTGTGATGTGGTGATTAGGTTTGTATTTTAGACGGACATGCATCAGAACCTTCATCCCTCATATTCAAACTAAATTGGACATTCTGTGTTAGGGAATAATTCTACGTGTTGCACACCAGAGGAAGGCTCTACTGCTTCTGTTATCCTCATATTCAAGTCCAGACTAAAATATCACCATTTTTCCTGGTTCTTTTCTCACTTTCCCCCTCTACCATATCTTTCATGTTTTTCCCTATTACAGTAATTAAAGATTTATGATTTGTCTTACCTTTGAAGGGCAGGGAGTTGTGAAATAGGCATTCCCATGCTCTTTCCTTCTATGCCAACTTAATTTTTCAAATCCTCTCCACTCCAAAATGCCGAGCACACAGTAAGTCCATTAAAAAAGTGCAATAAATGAATATGCCATTTAGTTACCTCTGTGAAGTAAATGGTAATTTGTTTCCACTGGTCCTGAATGAACAATGCTGCTATTGTCCTGCCCAACATGACTAATACCAGTTCACTTCTCTTAAGGAGTTTTTCCTGCTCTGAAATACTACTGTTCATCTGGGAGATTTCTGCTCAATGTATGCTTTAAAGATCTTTTTGTTAAGCTGTTTAGTGAAAGTATTTAGCAACAACAATAATAATAGACACTGATAAGACCAAGAGCTGATGGATGTTTTTTAGGTTTGTTTTTCATTGTGATCCGCCCTTCTTGAAACAGTGTGTGTATGGGGGGTGACGGGATACAGTGGTGGCCCTTATACTAGTTCCTGAAACCATGGTGACTTATGGGAATGAAAGATTGAATAATAATTCTAAGTTAGTTTACTTTAAATGCACTCCCATAGATGGAATTATGAGAAAATAACACTGAGGTATGTGTATATCTATAGATATATAGATAGATATATATGTTTTCCTTTTATGTTCAGAATAAGTTGTTTGGTTTTTGGTTCTTGATTTTATTAAAAATATTTTTGTTAAGTGCATTATCTATCAAAATCAGTATAGTTTTGAGAATATCTATATTTCATATTTTTAAAACTACTATTTGTGGGTATATCTGATGAAATTTGAATATTAGTTAATGTTTTCCTTTGGGTAAATTTCATTTTGATTTATTATTACAAAATTAATTTATGAATTCTTATGAGAAGTATTAGAGAAACAGGAAAATGTCAAATGAAAAGTATAAACCTGAAACCCTAATCCCAATGCCCATAAGCAAATGTTTATAAATGATTTAGTATTTACTTTTCTAGACTCTTCTTAATATATATATATAGCTTTACATAGCCTAATGTATTTATATATGCAGTATGTGTATATAAATATATATATACACTGTGTACATATAGTGCATATAAGTTATGCATTCATTTAAAAATAGAAATATAGCTGTTATACAAAATGTTCTCAGATGTTTTTTGACATTTCAAAACTTATCTTGAAAATCTTTTTCTGTTAGTATATATAGATTTATTTATATCAGTTCCATATAACACTTTTATGTACAGGGTCTGCAATTTGATTATTCATATTTTTTTCTTGAACATTTACATTGCTTTTAGGTTTTTATTTTGGAGACATTTTAAATTTGTACACATTTTAAATCTAGAATTGTGATATTTTAGGGGATCTTGTTTTACTCAGTACAGTCATAATGCATATTTATTGAAGAAATTTTAGAATTATAGAAATGTTAAAAAATAGAAACACCTTATGTATATATACTCCTACTACCTAGATGTAAGCACTGTTGATATTTTGTTCCAATTCCAGTTCATACTTTTCTGCTTTCAAATTTTATACTGTTGATATCTTGTATTTTTTGTGTTTAGAATGCCCTTTTTAGTACTATAGCATAGGCATTTATACCTGTATTATTGGAAATATTAAAAAAAATCAATGTACTGATTACCTGACATCTCACAAAAATATACTTTATTTTAATACTTAATGTGCTTCCATTTTCTACAAACATAAATAATAAGAATTATATTTTATGTAAAGTTTTTTTTGTTTTTCATATTAGTCACTTGGAGTGTATGAAGGTGTATCAATATTGAGTGAGTTAGTAGTAATAGTATTGTGGGTTTTGATGCCCTTTGTTAAATTATTTCCCAGAAAGGCTGTATCACTTATAATTCTGCCTATAGGACTACAATGTTTCAGCACTACCTTGCTGCTGCTGAAGAGGTTTTACGATAACTTGGAGGACTATAATCCATTTAACTTCTTTGAATTCCAGAATATTATTCCTTTTTGTTATATGTGCTGCTATATAGTTTTGGTTAAAGTCACAACTTGGCCTAAACCCCTTGAGCCTGCCAGTTAGCCAAAATTATTATACAGTTCATGAATAGATATTTACTATAAGTTTTACTGTCATTGTGGGCAAGTGATGATAAACTATCAAATTATATAAATATTTAATAATGATAATGAAAACTTCAGGCTCTCTTTTTGGAGAAATATCTTACATTTTCTTTATTCTGAGTGATTCCCCAAGGAGGCTATATCTTCCACATCCATTCCTCATATAACCTTTGTACCAACATCTTTTATATTTATCCTGTTGTTCTGGTTACCCATGCAGTTTCGAGCCTCTTTTCACCTGGATTTACTAACTTCTACCCTGTTTATTGCTGACATGACAGATCTGGACATTTTCTTCATTTGGGAACATTCTACAACCAGTCTCATAGCATTCTCCTAAGCACCATCTTAACCTTGTTTTGAGTAGCTTCAAATATCCATACAGCTGTTTTCATACAGCTCAGTTCTTTGGCCCAACGACCTGCAATCTTCCATGATTATCATAAGTCTTATCATCACCAGATATTTCAATTTTCAAACCACAGAACTCAGACCTCCCTCTCTGACTATAGTCTCTTCTGACTTAGTTTTTCTGATAGCCTCTAAACATTAATACCTGAGTCTTCCGTTTTTATTTTTGTTATGTTTCCAGGTTTTCTTTTTTCTTATAACCTTCCAAGAATAGTAGTCCCCAGTATCTGTGCAGATACATTTCCAGACACACAGTGGATCTCTGAAAACACAGGTACTACTGAACCCTATGCATAAATTAGGTACACTTAATGATTAGCAAAAATAACTAACAATACTATAGAACAATTATAATAATATACTGTAATAAAAGTCATGTGATTATGGTCTCTTTCTCTCAAAATATCTTACACAGTGGTTACCCTTCTTTAAGTGATGATACAGAATGATACAATGAAAGCATGTGCTGAGATGAAACCAGGTGAATAAAGTGGGCAGTGTGATGCAGTGTTAGGCTGTTGTGTGAGGGCTTCTTGAAGACACCTGGACACAAGCACTGGTTAATCTGATCACCAAGATGTCTACTAAGTGACTGAGAGGGTAGTGCATGCAGAGTAGATACCCTGCACAAAGGATTGATTCATTTCCTGGAAGGACTGAACTGGGAATCTTGTGATTTCATCATGCTACTCAGAAAACACAATTTAAGACTTACAAATTATTTATAAAATTGACCACTTATTGTTTTTAGACCATGGGTGACTGTAGGTAACCAAAACCACGGAAAGTAAATTCGTGGATAAGGGAGGACTACTGTATTCTGTAAAGTGTTGCTCTTTTTCCTTAGATTACTTCAAGATGCGTTACCCTGGGTCAAAAGTCAAGTGTTGGAAGGACCATGGCTCTAGTCTGTGTTCTTATGCTGACTAGCAATAAAAAAACTGCAACAATTCACTTCACTAATATAAATTGTATAAATTGTGATATTTGGATTGGGTCATCATTTTCTAAATATAATGAACACTATACACAGATGTTAGATAAAAAAGAAGCTCCATAGTTGAGTGAGTTTAGCAAACACAGCATATTATTCCCTTTACAGATTCATAGTGCATAATAATATCATAAAGACTGAGAATTCCTACTGGTGAAAATTGATTTAACATAGTTTTTATTCCTGCATTTTTCACCTATTTGACCATGGACTCCTGAACATTTAATTCATTTCTGCAGAACTTTGGTAAATGCACTTTGAGTAATCCTTGGCCAGGTTATCTTTAGCACTATTTATTTTTGATCTTTAATTTCATGATTCTATGATTTCACCTCATGTATTTGTTAAGTCCTTCAGAATATTTAGGATAGGTACATTTCTGCATTCTCATAATTCAGTGAGATGGATTTATGCTGTGTATCATCCACAAATAAAATATTAAAATAGTACAGTGACAGTAGTTCTTGAAGAAGTATTCTTTTGAGATCAGCAGTGTTTTATATGCTGTATGAGAAGAAAAGTCCCCAGATGCACTTGATAATTATGATTTGTGTACTATAGTGTGGCAAATAATTCCTTATTCCTCAGTTGTCACACAGTGAAAATTAAGATTTCTTGAAGACATTCCTTCAAAGTCTCTTGACTGAAAAGAAGATACTTTTTTTTTTTTTTGCAAAATGCATATGTGTAAGAATTGCCAACAGTTGCTTTGCATAATTTAGTGATTCTGATAGGTTGCCTGAGTAAGTACAAGTTAAACAGATGCACGCAAGTACAGGATTGTAAAGTTCAAAGGAAATGCAAACTTGATTAACAAAAGTCACTGTCAGAGACTAATTGTAATTCTGCAGCGTATGAATCCTTGAATAATGTCCCCTGAAAGGTCAGCCAAAAGTCCTGCTTCTGTCTACTATTCCCCTGAAGAGGATTTTTAAATTTAGGTATTTCCTGGCATTATGAAAGTCAGGAAAGTGATAAGGTTTCTTTTTTTTTTTTCTTTTAAAGTTTCTTACACAAGTTAAGTAGAGCTTGTTCTGATCGCTAATGAAAGGATTTATCTTTCAGTGAAGTTAAGTATAGTATGTATGAATCAGAACTATATAATTTTATAATTTTTGCTTGTTGCATTGCTTTAGATTTATTTTTTGAGGAAAGATTTTTAAATTTTATTTTTTCCACATACTGTTAGCATATTAAGGATTCATGCCAATGGTATTAGTTATGCATTTTGAAATAATTGTTTATTTTATTATAAACATAGGACTTAATTTCCCAAGACCATATCAGAAATAATGAATTAGAACTTAGACATTTTTCTAGCTCTACTGATTACTTCAGTAGTGTAATTTTTCAACTCTACATAATTAATGATTCTGAATAAGCAATTAAATTATGTTTAATTTTGATAACTGTTCTGATTAAATAATTAGATATTTTGTTATTTCTAAAAATTAGTTGTTTTATTGGCTGTGATATTGATTGAGTTCTCAGTATGTTTTTTTGTATTGTAGAAAATATTTTCTAAGTCAATCCAAAGTTCATTTTTACTTAATAATAAAAGCTTTATCATTGCATAGGACAGAATAAAAACTATGGTTCAGGTGTGTTATTAATTCAGTCAAAAAATGTACCTAGAGGATGGTAATGGAGAAATTTTCTAAAAGGTAGTTTTCTGTGCCATACTATGCTTCTCTATTTCTTTTGTCCTCCTGTAAAATGTTCAATATTTTATTAATAACTTGAGGAAAAATATCAAAGGGAATTTCTTCATAATTGCAGAGGATACTTATTTGCTTACAAAATGTTACATTTCAGAAAGATATTCCAAAATGGCTCTGTATGGTCCATAAAATTTATGAATTGTAGACAAAGAGGTTTATGGCATTTGATTTTCTGCAATTCAAGCAGCCATCTGAGGGATTATTTTGTTGGGGTGAGGTGGTTGAGGAGCTGCTCATGTGGATATGACTGAGGGATTTTTATTCATTTATCAAAATTAAGAGGACACCCTGCATCCTAGGCCCAGCTGCTCCTGTGCTCAATGAATGTATAATGACTGTGGAAGCAGATATGAACAAATTAGTGCAGTTCAAGAGTACATAGGCTCCGTCAGAGGTAGAGGGTTTGTATGGAACAAATTTAAAGTCATTTAATTTTGGGCATCAGTTTCAGAGTTTGAGATTTTAGTAATCTTAAGTTTGACAGTTAATAGTGGTGTCATTAAAAAGCTAAGGTCAATATGAGTGTGTCAATGAAAATATCATCGAAAATAATGTAGTTAAACATAGCGTTGAACAAATGAAACAAAACAAACGGAAACCAAGATTAAGACCATTTTTATGAAAGCGTAATTATGAAAAATTTTGATTGTGAAGAATTTCTAAACAGTGTCATGTAAAGAAGTATTAGCTTGAAGGAGAGAGCACTTGGGAGCCATGATAGTGTTGTGTGGATGGCGCAGATGCCATAATCCCTACCCTTACTATTCTGTGGCTTCCTGTAAGTGTTCAAAATGTTTGGGAAAGTTAATGTAACTTTTCTAGCATGCTAAATTATACACAGTGAGCTTATTAGGAAATTTAAGCTTCCACATTGGTATATGAAACTTGTCCAGGACTAGAAGAGAATTATTTATAACTCTGTATGGGCCTTTTATTATACCAAAATGACAATTTTCAGCTTTAGAACTTAGAAAAAGAGGTTAAGAAGGGAGGAATATTGAGCTTGATATCCTTCAATGACAAAGTCACTTCTAGAGGTATAGAAAGGTGCATTAGCTCTTTCAGGACAGGAGGCATGTTTCAGTGTGTTGTTGAAATAATGGAGCCCATTGTGTTAGGACATTCTGATTTTCAGAATATAGCTTGCAACTACTTGGAATAATGTTTTGAGCTACAGTCCTACAGTGTGATGCCTAAATTTACTGAACTGAAAGTGAATGCAGTGCATGCTGATTCTTAAAACCCTTGACTCACATTTAATGTCCCAGAGAAAGAAGTGACTCGATTCATTACAATGCTTAGCATTTTATTAAGTTAGCACTAGCAAATCTTGAATGTTGAATTTGGAAAAAATGTTGAAATTTTCTACTGTTCCCAAAGCCAAAATCAAAAGAGAAACATTAATCAGTTTGATTCATTCATTCAGTTATCTTTCTTCTTTATGTTGGATTGTGTGCATCTTTTATATGTGAAGAATGGCTTTTAATTTATTATGGTTAAAAAAATAATTTGAGATAATTGTTTAAAATATTTTAAAAAGGGGCTGGAGTGGTGGCTCAGCAGTTTCGGTGCTTGCCTGGCAAGCACTAGGACCTGGGTTCAAACCCCAGCACCACGTACACAACAAGTGTTGGAGCAACTAAGGCCATGTGAAAAACTAAATAAAGTTGTTTCTCTCTTCCTCTGTCTCTCTCACTGTCCTTCTCTCTTTAAAAAAAAAAAAAAAATTTTTAAAAATATGTGCCTTTATTATCTTTGTATCTATTTGTCTAAATAGGCTCTATTCAGATAGTTTTTCTTTTCATTTATCATTTATTCTACCCTTTATAAATAATTTCATATTCATAATTTATTAAAGGCAGGTAATTTATTATTTGTTCATCTTTTCAGATCACCTGAAAGTGGAGAACACTCAGGTAATTTTTGCATTTTTTTCTAAACTTGTAATATAATCAAATATTGTAAAAAACAGTGAGCCACATCAAATCAAACCACAAAACACAGAGATAGACCCTTTTTCTGTGAGCACATATGAATGTTGTACTCAAAATGATCACAATATGATTTTTTATGTAGTTGATGCTTTATTTCACATGAATGTGCATTGAAACATTTGTTATTTTTTATTTAAGGAAAAGTCAGTGTTCTTTTCTAATGTTCTGAAAATATTCTTCCCAGATTTCAGTAAGATCATGTAATAAATATTCTTCATTTTTGTAAAGCAGAGTTGTGGGGAAAATGCATATTCAAATGAATATCCTGCTAATACTGACAGAATAAAGGTATATTTTTTTTCTTTTAATACAGAGTGACAGTGAAAGAGAAAGAGAGAGAAATAATTTTATTTAGTTTTTCATGTGGCCTGTGTAGATCAGAGACTTCTCTGATGTATTTGGTGCTGGGGTTTGAACTCGCGCACTCCTGCATGCCCGGCAAGCGTGTAATCTCCAAGCCACCACTCCAGCCCCTAAATGTATATTCTTAAAATACATTAACAAAACTTATATTCTTTGAGGCATGGAAGTATAAATCTCAAAATTAAATTTTATAAGACAAAATTAAGTTTATTTAATGGTAAAAATAAATTTCTACAACACAGAAGGACAGAATATAAGAGAAGGATTAGTCAAACGTATAAAATATGGTCGATATAAAATGGATTTAAAAAACATAAGTAAATCATTACCATCCTGTTTTTTGAGACATTGTTTCATAAACTGGAAGACCTGGCCATCTGATCAATCTGCCCTTTATTGGTGGTTAATTTTTAAAATAAATTATTCCTTTGTCTTTTACTGCACTAGCAAAGTCAGTATGTCTTAGGGAATAGAGAACTCTGCAGTTAATGCCAAAGTTATAATACAAATGTAGTTTTACAAAAATCCTGGACATTAAAAATCAAGACTATTATTTTAACCATATTCTTCATATATTTTCAGAAGAGAATGTTTGAAAGTTCATTAAGTTCACAAATATATACTAACCATGGCTAGGTGATATAGACAGTGTTACAGATTGGAAGCAGGGAAACAACTTTAAACATGTTGCTAGTATCATTTGGAGAAAGTAATTGGAGATCTTAACATCCTTGGGGCATGAACCCTTATGTGTAATATTTTCAGTTAAGCTAATTTAGCCATTATTATCCATTTTGGACTTCGGGTCTGTACAGAAGAGTAATTACGAAGTAGGGAGAGGTAATTTTTATTAAAAGGTGTGTGTCTCCCAAAATATTCTGATGGATTATTTTCTTTCTGTCTAGGCAAATCTATAGCTTCATAATAGCTGTCTTGGCAGAAATCTAAAATTAAGAGCAGGGAAGCGGTGCTCTTTCTGTACTCCTAATTACTACTTTAGTACATTCAGGCTTCTAATGATTTAAGTGAAAAGTTATGAATTGAAAATATTCAAAGCCTTTTAGTACCCAGACTTGTAGCTCAACATGCCTAAAAAGGAACTAAGTCTTTCCATCTGTTGGCCTCAGGTTAAAAATCTCTACAGAGGATGTTTGATGGCTTAGGGAGTCCGGCTCCAGCATCCCAGCTGCTGTTTTAGACAGAGTCATCCAGGTGGTCCAAGTTGTTATTTATTTACATGCCATTTTTGAATAAGTAAATAAGTAAGTCTGGATTTTTATGTATAACTGTGTGTGTGCGTATGCATATATGCATATGTGAGGTCTTTCATATATGAGTGTATGTATATGTTTATAATCACTGCCTCATTTTACATGTGGGTTTTTTGTTTTTTTTGTTTTTTTTTTTGGGTACCAGGGATTGAACACTGTGGCACTTAACCACTGAGCCAAATCCCCAGCCCATTTTATATTTTATTTTGAGACAGTGTCTTTTAAGTTGCTTAAGGCCTTGGAAGGTGCTGAAGTTGGCTTTGAATTTGAATTTAGGATCCTCCCAGCAGCTGGGATTATAGGTGTGTACTACTACACCTGGCAGTGTTTCTGTTTTTAAGGCATTTTAAATTCATGTTACATTAAGTTTCAATGGAAAAATGTGTTTAAAAAGCCTAGTTATTTAGACTTGTATGATGCAGATTTAAGGGAAAAAAAAGTAAAATGACCATTAGTTTGTGTTTCCTCTCAAGAACTTGTCTTAATAGATTACTTTGTTTTCCAAACCATTTTTACACAAGTGCCTGTATTATTTACGTATGCATTTTCTAATCAACCATTTTCTGTTACTTAGAACTTTGAGTATAAATTATAACCTCTTGTTTTTTCCCATAATCTATTAATTTAACATTTAAGTTTAAATTTTGATTTCAAATTTGTTAAAAGGAATAATAAGCAAAGGAGGAATTTGATATGGAACATTACCGAATATAGTTTAGTGTGAGATTGCAAAATTTTTAATTGTAGACAGAACTGTCAGATTTTGTGATCCTCATTTGTAGAGTTTGTGATTTTTCCCCTCTAGGCATATTGAAGAAATGGAAATCTCTTGGAAATTTGTGAAAAATATTTATGATTAGATTAGAAAAAAGTTTGCACAAAGTTTCATATAGTTGAGAAAGGATGTAAGAAGCTGTAATATGTTAGTAAAAGTAGTTAACTTTAACATAAGAAAAGCACATTTAAAATATATCACTATGATAGAAGAGATTGGTACACATTTGTGTACATCTAAATATGTAAAAGCCATATTTCAATATTGTGTGTGAACTTTGTTTAGGTCCTCTGAAAAAATCGGGAGTAATACACAATTTAAAGGCTATTTGGTAAATGTAAAAATAAATTCGGTAGTAAGTGAAAATAGATTAGTAATTAAATAGAAAATATTCTTATCTTTTATTCAAATTATTTACAGTATTTTTTAGTGTAATTTATTTTAAAATATTTAAACTTCTACCTCTATATTAAGAGAGATGAAGCAAAAGGGGGGAAAGTTAGCAATTTTTATGCAGATTATGGGTACATATGTGTGCTTTACATTTTCTCTTTACTTTTCAAATTCAAATTTAATTTTTAAAGTAAAAATGTTCAATAGTGTAGTTAACCACTTTTCTAATGCCGCAGATTGGTCTAATATTTCCACTTTAATTTTTCTGTATACAACCTATACCTTGCCATACTTTCTACATGAGTTTTTTCTTTACTTTTAAAAATGTAGAGGTGGCTCACTTATAGAGCACTTTGCTTACCCGGCATGTGTGAGGATCTGGGTTAGATCCTCAGTACCACATACACACACAACACACACTACTAAGTGGAGGAAAACCAAAAACCAGATGAAAAAAATAAAAATAAAAATTTAACTTTCTCTCTTTTAAAAATGTAATAGAGAAATCATAATTCTAATACTAAATATTTGCTAGTTGTTTGTTATATGCCAGGTATAATCCAAGTGATCGACATGTATCAACTCTTTTAAGCTTTTACAACTGCCCAATTATATAGGTGCTGATATATATAATCCCATTTCATAAAGGAACAAACTGAGGTACCGAGAAGTCTATGGGCTTGTCCTCATTCTTAAGATTTGGGATGGAATTCTTTGTAGTCTAGCTCTTCTATAAACCATTTTACTTTGCATATGTTGAAGTTCTGTGTATACAACAGTACAACTCAAAATTAACCTTCAAAATTAACCTCCACATAATAATTGCTGAAAAATTATTTTAAGGGTGATGTAAATACGTGTAAGAATGAAAGAAGGATAAATTTGAGGAGAAATGTTAATGGTATAACATTTTGGAGAAATGTTTTGGATACAGAGTGTCAGAACAAAAGTTGCATATATTTTATATTTCATATAATGTCCTTCATTTCCTTTGGATCATAAGACTATGTGTGTGTGTGTATATGCTTATGTTTGCTTTAGGGACCCAACCAGAATGTAGACTTTGAACTCTGACTCAATAAGTTATTGGAGGATAAAGTTTTCAAAATTAATCAGTTATATGAGTCATCTGCCCATTATCTCTGGGTTCAGCGGGGCCAGGACAGTGGGTTCTGAAGAAATTAGCATGATTTATTAGTAGTTCCAAGTCATATCCTTCTCAATTTATCAGCATGACCTTGTTGAGAATCTTTAAAAGCTTGTGGAGTTCACCTTGAGATTCTGTCCAGCATTGGTTTGAACAATGGTGTAGTTCTGTGGCCTCTTTTTTATTCCGTTTATACTTGGTAGGGAGCAGGCCAGTCTCTAGTTTCAACTTTTCCTTTAATCACAGTTTGAATATATCAGAATATTTTGGCTCAGTAGACCAGAATTATTTGTCCTTGGCTTTTTATCAAGGCCCTTACAGGTAATATAAAGCCTAGGTTCATTTCTTGAAGATAGGGTTGTGGAAATATCTTTTATCATACCAGTTTTTAACTAGCTGATGACGTTGCACAAGGCATTTAACTACAGTTCAACTTTCTCATCTTTAAATTTGGCATAAAGAAACTTATTGTTGGCTGTGCAGAAATGTGGGTTGAATAATATAAAATATTTTTATCAGCTATAAATAGATCCCTTGCATCTGTGGATTGCATTATGATAGATTAATTTTGTTAATTTTTATCAATTTTAATACCCTTCTAAACAATTTCTTCTCAGAAGCATGTATTTTACGATGAGAATACATGTGTGTCTTTATAGTCCATCTTTTAAAATTTCTCAATCCTTCATAATAATGCGTTATGCACTACTGTGTTTAAACAATTATTGTACTTGGTATAAAACCTTTTTATAAGTTCTTTTGGATGGTATATATCAAAACAGGAAAGCCTGTTCTTTTCCTTTCTAGTAGTGGCCATTCCAAAATTAAATAAAATAGCTTTAATCTGTGGAAGACATGCAAGTGACTTCTTTTTAGACCAAACATGCTTTGGCAGTCAGAGTAAACAATGACCCACACTCTCCTTAAAATGTGTGGATAATATTCAGTTAAGAAATATTTCACCTCATGGCAGAACTATGCTAATCTTCCTAAGGAAATTGTGCATCTAGCAGAAAATTTTAAAAATGGTAGTTTTTTAATAAATATTTGTTGAATATTTCAAGGATAGTCTTTTAACTTCGGAGATAATAATTTTCAAATTTCAAAATGTAATCCTGAAGATATTAATGTGTTAATTTGATTCCATTTGTTAATTTTAAATTTGGTATTTAGTAATTTAATATTTTTAAATTATGTGACGTGCTAATTTATATGGGAAGGCTATTTTTGTAGGAAAAGTATGACATGATGCTTATATATAAAATGCAATTTAGGGGGCTGGAGCAGGGGCTGAGCAGTAATAGCTCTTGCCTGGTATATGCGAGGAGAAGGAGGTGGTTCAAACCCCAGCACCACATGCACAAGGAAAGGTCAGTGCAGAAAGCCTCATGAAAAACTAAATAAAATTGATTCTTTCTTTCTCTCTCACTGCCCCTCTCTCTCTTTAAAAAAAAAGAAAAACGTGCAGTTTTTATGACTGGTGGAAGAATTCATACAAATTAGATTATTATTGTTTGTGCTATTTGTAATAATAAAATTCCTTTTTATGCATTTCCTTTCTTTCAAAAAATGAAAGCATATAAAAAGTTTTACTACTATTCACTCAGATTTCTCATCAATTAATATTCTCTTCACTGTCTAGGTAAGGTTTACAGAGTTCAGTATTCAAAAACATTATTTGGAAAAGACTATTTTGAATTTCCAGAAGATATGTTACACAGATTTTGATTTTTTTTTTATTTGTATGAAACACTTAAGTACCCGGATGCACTGTGTCCTGGTATGGCTTTAGTAAAATGGAACAGTATCTGTTAATGCAATAAAAATGATTTCACATATTAAGAAGAAAATCCAAGATTAATTTTCCTCAAAGAGGAAAAAAATTCAGTTATGCAACTAATGACCATATACAATAGCTTTTTTCATTTCTGTAATTCTAATTGAAGTTTTTATTTCATTTTTGCAAGCACTTTGTCATACTGAAGTGAAGCTAACACAGTTCATTCCATGGGACCTTTGACAATGTCATTGCATTAAATAGTTTCTCCAGTTTTTGCTTCTTAATTTTCTTTGCTTGGTTTCATTTTAAATTAAAAACAAACTTTGAAATTTCCCTTACAGTTTCTTATCATAAACAATGGCTTACAGATGCATTTTATTATTTATCATCAGCAGAAAAAACGTTAAGGGTAAAAAAAAAAAAACACCAATTAAAATAACCATGACTGCAAAGTCCTTCTCTGAAGGGTTCTAAGTTTCTTATTCTTTGACACAACTAGTCAAAACATCAGGTACTTTTTCCTCCCTAATTTTTTTCTGGCTTTATCTCAACTTACTCATTGGCATTCGGCAACTTGCCAACGTAATTTACTGAGAAAATGTGCTTTTTATTTTTTTTCAACAAAGTGTTGGTCAGATTCTATGTGCAAAAGTGACTAATCTAGTCAATTAAAGTGGCATTAATTTTAAATCCTGTCACATAATTCAGTTTGTTATCTATTGGCATTGGGGAATTTTTGAGGTTTCTTTCTTTATATTGGTCGGCAAAAAGTAATGACCCATAGCCTTATTTTCGTCAAATAAAGTGAGTTTTCTGATTTTACAGTAAGGTTATACTAAACTAATTGCATATTAATGGTTAATACATTTTTACTTTATATACAATGCTAATTAAAATAGGACTAAGAAAACCTTTTTCTCATAAGGGCTTTAAATTCAATATTATTATTATTAATAATGTGGAATTCTTTAGCTATATTGAATGATAATAGTACCTGTTCTTTTATTTTTTCCCTTGTCATTTTAATGCATGTCTGTTAGTGGAAGTATACAGAAGGAAGACAATAGCAGTTTTTTACTCAGGCTTATCACATATATAAAATACATTATTTTATCTACTTCATAGGTGTTTTAAAAACACATTTATACTATTATATATATGTACCTTTATATCTTCTTTCCTTAGTACACATTTTATTAAGTTTATTTTCATGGGCAGGGGAATGAAAGTCAGTGGTAGAGTGTTTGCCTAACATGTTAGGATCAGATAGGCCCCGGGTTGAATCCCCAGTATTGCAGAAGGGGAAAAAATATTTTAAAGACTATTTTACATTAATTGACAGTAGTTTTATTTAATTATAAAGAGCCACATTTTGCTACAATATGGCATTAATAAATGGGAAAATTTGGCCTTTTCATGAAAAGTCACAAACCTTTTTTGGACACACAGCAAAGTTGCCTAAAACTAATCAACACTTTGATTTATTGGGGAAGAAAGAAAAAGACTCCAAGAGATAAATTTTAATAAATAAAAAATGGAAAAAATGTGAAAAAATTTACAACACATCAGCAACTGTCACTTACATATGAAATGTAATGGATACTTGCCGGTCTAAGGAAATCATCAAGTCCAGTGGCAAGGTACAGACCTTTGAGTGTGAATAATTAATTACGGGCTGTTTACCTTGCCCGTTCTTGTATGGAGTTTTGGTTGGTTATGAGGGTAAAATGTACTAACATTTTCCTCTGTGTATCCTCTTTAAACGTGTCCTTTCCCATTAGGCTTTAAGCCTGATCATTCTACTGAAATTGTTTTTGTTCGGTGTTCATGCTGTTAATCCAGTGTTTTATGATCAGTTCCCATTTCACTTGATCTCTAGGCAGCATGGATGCAGTTTTCTTGCTACGTCATCCTGTTAACCTGGTTTCCCTTGGATCTTCCTTAATTTGCACTGGTTTCTCATTATCCTTCCCAATCTTTAAATTTCATAGATTCTCAAAGCCCAGTATTTGATTTTCTTCTCTTTCTGTCTACATTCACTTCCTGTTGATCATTTCTAATTTAACATTTCATATGGTCTAAGTGCTTATTATTTACCACTTTTTATCTAGCATGATCATTCATGTATATAGCTACTTTCTCAAACATTTCCACCAGGTTTTTAAATGGATACCTCTAACTCCTGTCCAAAATTAAGCTTACATTCTCTCTATGCCCCTAGAGTAGCTTTCTCTAAAGCTTTTACAGTCTCAAAAATGACAACTACTTTCTTTCGTTTGCAAAGATCAAAAACATTGACCTCTTTTTCTCTAACCCCCACATATGCAATTCATGAGCAAATCCTGTTGACTGTACCTTTTACACATTGGGCAGTCCAACTATTTCTCACTGTTTGTGGTACTAGCACCTTGCAACAAAGTCACCAACACCACTCATCTAGTTTATTGTAATTTCTTTATAACTAGTCCATCTGGCCCCCCATGATCTGTTCTCAGCATAGCAGCTTGAAGGATTATTTAAAAATATAAGTGCTCAGGCTTCCAGTGGCTGCCTACTCAAGTAATAAAAGTTGAAGCATGAATAATGACTTACACACTTCTACCAAATTGGGGTTTAGCTCCTTGTTAGCTTTTTGATCCCTCCTACAATACTTTTCTTCCTGTCTCTACTGCAGCCCATTAGCCTCTGTGCTGTTGTTTAAACAACCTTTTCAGCTTTTGCCTTGGGGCCCTTGCACTTGATCCCTCTATCCTGGAGAACTCTTTCTATAGATGCCACGTGCTTTGCTATCCTTGTTCCTTCAGATTTTTATTTAAATATTACCTTCTCAATGCAGGATTCTTTTGTCATACTCTCTAAAGCTGTAAAATCCCTGTGCCCTTTTATCACTGTGTACTATGAAACAAGCTTCAAGCATTTTACTTACTTGTCGTGTTTCTGTTATCAGCCTACACTCCACAAAGATTAGGGCACTTGTTTTGTTTATTGCTTCGTTCACAGTATGTAGAAAAATGCCAAGCACATAAAAGAAGTTCATTATATTTATTGAGTTTATTAAATAAATATTCATTGAATGAATGGATTTTAAATCACTCACTACATATCAGTTCATTGTAAGCACTATTATTATATTAATGTTGTTTTCAGTATTTGTATGGTACTCACTAGTCTTTATTTGTAGTAATGGATTTTCAAAAGATGAACTATCTTAATTGCCTTTCAATGGTAGAAAAATGTCTCTGAAATTACCAATTTCTACCTATCGGTAGAGAGAAACATAGCAGCAAAGATTTTTTTTTCTCTCATTCAACAAAATATGCAAGAAGGTAGCGATCTTACAAGAAAAAAGTACATGAGCATGGGAGCTGGGTAATTATATTGTGTTTATAATTCCAAACCAACATGAAAGGAGCAGTTTGTCATAGATAGGAGTCCTAAAAGTCATGAAAATCATTGGAGTACATGATATATAAAGAATGCCAATGGAAATGGAGGTTATATAGCATTAAGAGGAGAAATGGCAAAATGACAGAAAAGGTGGCTTTAAGTATTTGATAGAGGGCATTTAACAAATAGTTTCAATAGCTAATAAATAATTACAATGAAATTAAGATATGGTCAGTTTGTCCCAAATTGAAAAAGTCCCATAAATTAGAGTTGTCACATCTAAGGATATGATATTCGTAAAGTCTTTTACTTTTGTCTCTAATGACAGTTTTTTTTTAAACTTTGAACTTCCAGGAGGGATTTGGTTTTTAAATATACAAACAGCTGTGCGATGCAATTCATATCAGTTCAGTTTTGCCATTAGCAATTAGTAAGGGGTAAAATGTTTCAGATATTTATTGATCATTTATTTGTCATATACTGAGTACTAGACATATAATAGTTTTGAGAGCATGATGTACTATCAAGTTGTTCTCCACAAAAGGATGACAGTGTCCTACAAATGACCATAACAATAGCAAAAAAACAAAATTTACGTGTCTGGTTAAGTAGTAAGCAAATATCTATTATCTTATTTTGTTCTCAAAACAATATTGAAATGTGGACACTTTTTACATTCCTATTACCAGTAAAGACATTGAGGCTAGGAGACAGTGAATCTATTAAGTGAGGATCCCTGTCTGGGAATGTTGGTGACTCACTCCACGTTTTGTGAGTCTGACCTCTGTACCTAGTAGTTTTGGACAGGTAATAGAATTCTGTGTCATGGCTGGTCACAGTGGTGCATATCTGCAATCCCAGTGACTCCGGAGGCTGAGGTAGGATGATTTCCTTCAAGTTGGAGGTCAGCTTTTGCAACTTAGTGAGACTCTACCTCAAAATAAAGAATAAAAAGGGCTGGGGTCAGAGCTCCATAATTCAGTCCTCTATGCCATAACCCAATTCCAAAGAAAAAGTCTACGTGATACGTATGCAGAGAGGAGAACAACTGGGTGAATTTGCATCCTTTACCAGCCGTGTGGCTCCGTGTGACTTTTAAAATATGTATAATCCTCATTTCTCAAGTGAGTGTAATGATAATAACTCTGTCATATGTGAGGTGCTTCATGTGTGGCAACAGTGCCTAGCATGTAACTGTTATTTGTTAAATATAAACTACCAGAGAAGAATAGCAATATTTTGTGAGATGAGAGGAAAACTTGATTTTAAGATAACGTGAATGCACAATTTCTCATTTAAATAACTGCTTTGAATTAACCCTTGAAACATAAATGATATCTGTCAACTAAAGTAGGGTGAAATGAAGTTGTTAAAAACATTGGCTTTGGGGTAGATGGTCTTGGTTTGTAGTTCAGGACCTGCCTGTCATTAACTTTGACCTATATTGCTACATCTTAAAATCAAGAAAGAAAACATATCCATCCTTATAATGTATGAAGAATACATGAGTGATTGAATGCAGAAAGACTTGTAGCAGTTTCTAGCACACAGTAAAGTTAGTATTTTTATTATGGATTGACCTGTATTTTTTTTTAAAGAGCAAGAGAAACAGTGAAAGAGAGAAATAGAGAACACATTTTATTTAGTTTTTCATGTGACTTTTGTTGCTCTGACACTTCATTGTGTTTGTAGTGCTGGGGTTCAACCAGTGTCCTCGTGCATGCCAGGCAAGCACTGTAACCACTCCAGCCCAAGCATAAGTTATGAAACACATGTTCACTCATAAAAGTGAAGAAGAATGTGCAGACACAAAGGCATTATGAAATTAACTGAGCTATAGTATAAAGGCTCTCTGAGGATGTATTTTTTTGATATGAGCATATGTTTGAAAATTATATTTGTAAGAAAATGATTACTCTTGATCATTTGTGCTGATACATCTCCACCTCTATCCTTAATTCATCTTTCCCCAAGCTCTGTACAGCTATTTACCAATGAAAAGCTCCTCCTCCTGTGTTTTGACTCAGAGCATGGCATATTGATATCCTTGGAGCATGAAAGCCCTTACCTGCTTGTTCTCTGGGTTCAAGTTCTGCATTATTGATACAAGTGTCTAATTTGAGGAATTTGAAATATTTTTTTAGAACTCTAGATTGAGTGTCTGGTGATACTAATTTGGCTGTGTATCTAGGCAATTTATTGGTCCATGCAACATTTGTCCTAACATTAGTTCCAGGGGAGATAATTGGGATATTAGCACGTAAGCTCAGTTGTGCTCTTAGAGATGTTGTACATTCCTGCACCTGAGCACAATAATTTGGTTTTAACTGTTATTTTTGTCTTAACTTTTAAAACTCTAATCCATTGAATTAAAATTTATTAATATTTGGCTCTTTTTTTGAGAGAAGGACAGTGAGAGATAGAGACACAGAATCAATTTTTATTGAGTTTTTCTCATGGCTTTCATTGCTCTTACATTTAGTTGTGTACGTGGTGCTGGGGTTTGAACCCATGTACTCGTGCATGCCGGACGAGCACTGTAACCGCTGAGCCACCACTCCAGCCCCAATATTTGGATTTTTAGTGTTGAAAACTTTTACTCTATTTAGTCTTCCATATTTTTATCTGGTGGTGATACTCACTTGTCTTTTTTGAAATAGCTAGAGTTGTAAGCATGGGTTATGGTGCCCAACATAGCAGAAGCACCTCATTTCTGTGATTTTAGAATATTGTAGACACACACTGACCTGTGACTACACACTGCTTAGTAATTCTCCCATGTTGAGAAAGCCTCAACTTCCATGTGTAAGGATTCTGATGTTTTAAGTGGGCTAATGTTTTTCACTTTATAAAAGTGAATTTTTAAAAAAGTCATCTGTGGAGCTGGAGCGGTGGCTCAGCGGTTATAGCATGTGAGCCTGTATGTGTAAGTACGTGAGTTCAAACCCCAGCACCTCGTACACAATGATGACACAGAGCAACGAAGCCCACATGAAAAACTAAAAACTAAAAAACTCTCTCTCCCCTCTCTCTCTCTTTCACTGTCCCCCCCCCCTTTTTAATTCATCTGTGTATAAAAATCTGTTGTAGCATTTAGGGCTTTACTAGCTAAGAATATTTTGTGCCTTTTATGTGCTATGTGGATAGTCCTGGGTTTTTTACACAGGTTACTTCTTTTAGTCTCTTTAATAAACCTTTAAGGTACTTTCTAGTCCCAATTTTAAAGATGAGTATATTAAGGTATTCAGACTTTAAAAATTTTAACATCACCCTGCTACTGTGAGAGTTAGAATTTGTAATGTATCAGCCTGCCTCCAGGGCACTCACTTTAGGTAATGTACAATAGTATTACCTATACATTTGCGTGTAACATATATAACCTATGATAAAATAGCTAGAGAGTGTGATCAACATTCAATAAATCATATATCCTGTACAAATTATGCCGTGATTTATAAAAATTAATGGCATTACAATCGGATTTTCATTGTCTTGCTTAAAAATCAACTGTATTTTCTCACTGCTTTTGGCATTGCTTTTTTTTAGTTTTAAATAAAGCATTTATCTCATGTTCTTTGAAATTTTTTACATAACCTTTTTATTCACAGGGCATTAAACTTCTTAGAAAAGAGAGTTCTGTTCTCATTTATGTTTATATGACAGTAAATAATGTATTTGTGCACGCAGTGTCTAAAGCATAGTATATCTAGAATAAATAAATATTGTAGGGTGAATGAGTAAGTGAAGCGGTTAACACAAGTGGGGAATTGGAGAAGGACGTTCTCAGTGTAGATCGCTATATCTGCAAAGAGGCTGAGCTCAGAGAGGAGGACAGGGCATTTGAAAGACACTACCATCACCCAAATTCAGTTCTTATAGCAATGGTTATCATTGAGTGGCTTGTGGTGATCTTTTTCTTCAGTAGTATCAATACCTAATGTTATCATCCTGTTTTGAATGACTGTGGTGTACATGATATTGTCATAGGTGTAATAAGGAATGATTCTGCACTCACATTCCATGAGAAGTTTGTCATATTTAGCCTTCTGATGAATTCTTAGAGGGAATGTTTTGCATTAGAATATTCTTTAAATGACAAAAAAAAAATATCTGGTAAAGGGGATGGAGGATGAGACAGGTATTATATGCTACTCTCACTGTGCCCAAGCCATCACTCAGTGTTCATGCCATTACAACTGTTAGGCAGATACACATGACCTGGGCAACTTCCTGGTCAGAGTTGGTTCTCTAAATGCCAGTGGGGGAAAATCGTCAGATTGTTGAGTTTTCTTGACATTAAAACAGTTTCAATACAGTGATCCTCTAGAAAATTGAACTATTTTAAATGTAAAATTTAGTTTTCTTTTGCTCTACTGAGACTGATGACAGGACCGATACTTTGGGAAGTATGAAAGTGTTAGAAGACACCCTCAGCAAACAGAGGTAACATGATGTTTGAGAGAATTTTGTGTAATGTATTTCAGAATGCCATCTTCCCTGTATTGGAGGCAAGGAAAGTGTGTTCTCCTGTGTGACATAGTTACTGTACACTTCAAGTGGTCCAGGTGTAGTTTGCAGGGTGCGGTTTGAATCAGCTGAGGCTTTGAGTGGATGTGCTATTGCAGCAAATCCAAAGTTGCTTCTGCTTCAAAATTAAAGGAATTCCTAAGGCCCTGAAACACTGAAGCAGAA
The DNA here is from genome assembly GCA_004027875.1 of Aplodontia rufa. Lineage (NCBI taxonomy): Eukaryota > Metazoa > Chordata > Mammalia > Rodentia > Aplodontiidae > Aplodontia > Aplodontia rufa. The sequence goes on from PVKS010009481.1 coordinate 26,195, forward strand.
TATTTTCCAGCCTAAAGTGTAAAGCATTTAGAACAGAGGGCAAAAATCTTAACCAAGAGGTGAATTTTTCTTATTTTTACTCTTTCTATCAAATAACAGGAAAAAAATGAGAATTTCTATTTGTAATGTTAAAATTCTGTATAAGATCTGCAACATTTTCAACATCATAACAAATAGATAAGAATAATGATGAGAGGAGGAAAGATGATACTTAGAGTTGAGACAAATATAATCTTGATTCTGTTGTGAAGCTTGTTAACTTTCTCAACAGTTTGCTATTCAATAACTTACCTGAACTAAGAATTTATCATTTACCAGTCAGTTTAGCACATTCACATATTTAGATATTTGATGATATGCAGGCTATATTGCCTGAAAAGGACACAGTAGTTTTAAGGAGTTATTAAAACATTTAAAGATTTTATTTTTTTAAAAAAAGAATTATGGTATTTAGTTGGTCTATTTAAAAAAAAAAAAAAAACTCTTCTTTATCCGATACGGATATGGTCACTAGAGGTGCTGGAATGGTTCTAGATTTAGGCATGATTTAGTGGATTAAGTGACAGTGATTTGGTTAGCTTTACGCTCAACCACACAAGCGTCAGTGCCTATTGACGCATTAGAAAGGCGCGAGTGGAATGCCGCCTGGTACCCTGGTGCTTGTGCTGAGATTTAATAGCACATCTTTATCATTTTTCCCAGTGGGAAATAACAGGACGTTGCCTTGTAATTTTAACTACTACATAATAAAATACAGCTATAATAAATAGAATCTAAGCAAATAAAGCAGATTTGGACTGAATCCATTTTGCCTTCATCACTTAGTATCTAGCTCAGGCTTTTGAGTAGCTGTGCATCTTAAATTGGCTTAATTGGATCAACTTGCATTTGACTGTGTCTGCAATGAAGTAGAAAGAGGTATTTTTACTTGATTTCCTGTTTAATATTTAGGTGATGTTTTCAGCAAATTTGCCTTTGTACTTCATTGTGTTTGTTAACAGATTCTCCAGATGTGGTATAAACTATTCTTTGATCAATTTAGATGACCCCCTAAACTTATTACTGTTTGTTGTTATTATTATTATTATTATTAATGTTGGCAATGCTAATCACTAAATAGTTCCAAAAGAAGATGCTTGTGTACTGTTAAGAATTTGGACAATTGACAGTGGGTATTATGGGAGCTGGAATAATGTTTACAGTCTTGCCCTCAGATAGCTAGTCCAGTTTCAGGTTGACTGTGCGTCTTTGTTTATTCAATTGATTATTGAATGAAAATGACTACAACAGTTTTCTTATGTGGCAGCTAAATATTTATAAGTAGGATTCCTGTTTATGTATTTAAAATTTTTGTTCATTTTAATAAAGTGATAAGTTGAAATACTATCAAATTTAAAAGCTGTTGCATATTAGTTGGGATTTTGCTAATCATTAGAAGGGGGAAAAACCCTAGATTTTTGGGTTGAAAAGCAGTGACTTCAACCAAATATTTTAGACTGTTGCTGTCCTAGAAATACATAGTTCATCGTTGAGCTCAAGTTTTGACTGTAATAGCCATAGCATGCTATTCTTACAGTTGTAATAATCATGTAATGATCATGTAAGAAAAGATAGATGCATGACTGTTTTCTTAAACATGGCTATTTAATTTCAGACACTATCTTGAAGTAATAAATGACATGTAACATTTTATCATTTATATTGTTCCCATATTCAATCTTATTTTAATTTGAGAATTTATGTGTTAAGGGGAAAATATAGTTAACATAAATTTTTTTCTTATTTTAGCTATTAAAACTTTCTTTGAATTTCTGTCATACATTTTTAAAAAATTGATTTTATTCAGTGAAACTGTAAACTATTTTCAATTTTAAATGTTTTAAAAACCCTATATTTTAATTCAGGAAAGTTATTTCCCCTATTTGTTGTTCTTTGATTTTTTGTCATTGTGAAAATAGAGTGTCTTAGTCAGCTTTTATGTTGCTGTGACTAAAAAACTGGCAAGAACAATTTTAACAGAGGAAAAGTTTATTTAGGGGCTCATGGTTTCAGAGGTCCATAGAAGGCTGGCTCCATTTTTTGGAGCTGGAGGAGAGGCAGGACATCTTGGCCCAAGAGTGTAGTGGAGGGAAGAGGGTCCAGGGTCTGGGCAGCAGAGGAAGAGACTCCAAGAAGACCCAAAGTACACACCCCAAAGGCACACCCCCAAAGACACACATTCTCCAGCCACACCCTGCTTCCTTTCAGTTCCAATTACTCCCTATCTGGGATGAGGCTTTTGTAACCCAATCATTTTGCTTCTGCATCTTCCTGCATTGTCTCACGTGAGCTTTTGTGTGACAACTTTCATCCCAACCATAACATACAGTTTCAGTATAATAGGTATTTTATACTTTAAAGAGTTGTATTGATATCTCATAGGTAGCCTAGATAGCCTTAATTATTGCTAAGAAATGTCTGTGGATATCATATGCTTTTATCTCCAAAAAGCCCACTGATTTAAAAAATTCTGATCGATATTATTTAGAGGCAGTGATATGAACGTTCCCTCCCTTGGTATGCAAAGGTTAAAGAACCTAGAATGTGAATTTAGGCTGTCTTTTTATAGATATATTATATAGAAGTAAAATATAAAAGCTTAAATATATAGTAGTCCCTCCTTTTCTACAACTGAAAACATTAAATAGAAATTTTCGGAAATAAGTAATTCATAAGCTTTAAGTTACATGCCACCAAGTAGTGTGGTCAAATCTTGTATTATTCTGCTTTGCCCCAAATGAGATGTGAATAAGTGCTTTGTCCAGTGTGTCCACACTGTGTGTACTACCTGTGCATTAGTCACTTGGTGGACATTTTGGTTATTAGATCCACTGTCGTAGTATGACAGTGCATGTGTTCAAGCAACATGTACTAACGGCCTTGAAGCGCAAAAGTATATATGCTGGGAATTCAGACCTTTTAAAGAGAAGCCATGAAGTACTTGCTTTTAGTGAAAAGGTACAAGTATAATGAGATGTTTTGACAGAGACTATTCATGCAACTTTTGTTACAGTATATTTTTATAATAGTTTTATTTTGTTCTTAGTTGCTGTTGTAAATCTCTTAATATGACTAATTTATAATCTAAACTTTATCATGCATTCATGAATAGGTTTGGTGCTATTCATGGTTTCAGACGTCCACCAGGATTTTGGAACATATCCCTCACTGAAAAGTCTAGGGACACCTATATTGCCCTCAAGAGGAAAGGCTAAAATACACATATATACACATGCACAAACCCTTTAAACCTTTGCAAAGATGTTAAATTTTAGTTATTTCTAACACAAATATAATTTTACTTTCTTGATTTATGACTAATTTGAATCGTGCAAGAGTAAAACTTTAGTTATCTAAGATCTCGTTTGGGTGGGCGAAGAAGTTCTTTGAGTGAGTGGAGAAAACTTCCTGAAAAGTAGAGGCCAACATCTGCCCCTAGTCATGCCAAAGCTCCGAAAGTTTTCCGGTTTAAATAGGAAAACTATTTCCAGTACTCTTTGTAAGTTGGTTTTGTTTTCCTTAGCTCTTCTAGTATCTGTGGTGGTGGTGAGTTTATCAGTAAACTACTTTTGCTTCTCTTGATTTCTACTCTGTATAGAAAATAAAGCATAACTAAGTCTTCAGTGAGGGCCTCTCCAGTGCTTGAACTCATTGAGTTTTGGTGCATTGTAGCTTTTAAAAAATAATATGTCTCCTGGGGATAAATGCAATATCCAGAATATATACACATTTTATATTATTTTGTTAAAATAACCTTACAAGTAAGGGTGCTCAAAAATAATAAAAAATAAAAAAAATTTAAAAAAAAAAGAAGGAAGAAGACCATTTGAATAAAATATCTAATAATCCAAAAAAATATGTCTCCTAATTCAGGACTTTAAGTCACAATGGTTCCATTTTCAGATGTTGGAGTCTCAGATAAGGGACTTATCACTATGGAGCCTAAAGCATCCCATTTTAAACACACCAGTACTGAAGATTTTCTGCTTGAAATTGTAGACCCTAAGTGAGAAACAAAGCTTCATGTAGCAAACAAAAAGAAAGACAGAAAGCCCAATAGCAAAGCAATGGAAGTCTACTATTTGATATGTAAGCTAATTGCTTTTAGACCTCCAGCTAGAATTTTTTTTTCCACTGTGCAGAAACATTTCTTTATTTCATTCTTTCTACTTTTTGATCCCACATCCTAACACCCCTATGCAGTTGGAACATTCCCAAGGAGACTGACAGAGGTTACATCTCAAAAGATATTTAAACTTCAGTTTAAAAACATCTGTTGATTTTTTTTATTTGTTTTTAATGACTAGAGGAAAGGACTTTTGGAAAAAGCACATCTGAGAGTCAGTGTCTGGCTTAGTAATCCCAAATATTTTAAACCTTTGACAATATTTTATTAGATGCCAGCATTTCATCTTTAGTAAAATAATAAGGATTCTGCCATATTCTCTTGGGATTGATATTCCTGGCAATTTAACCTCTTAGACATGAGAAAATCATTTTCTGGAATGGAAATTCAGAAGCTGTATAAATGCACAAAAATTAAGTAATTTTATTAAATGCAAATATGAATCTGTAGAAAATACTTGGTAGTAGACATTGTTAGCACAATAACTGTATCTTAGGTTATTTTTGACCATACACCATGCAGTAGTTTGAGAAGAAAGTATTTGTCTAAATTTACCATGAAGGAAAAGTACACTTCCCTGAATTAAAAATCTGATAGAGAGGATAATAAATGTTTAAAGAAAATGACCTTTCCATATTAAAGCCTTTCTGCTTTGATGTATTTTTAAAATTTCTTATTCTAATTTTTGACATAAAACAGGGTGGGATTTATTACACCTCTAACTCTGAGGCAGTTATGATGTGAATCAGCAGGTGTATTTCCTTGGTTATTCTTATTTACTCTGTTCTAGCACCATGTTCCAGGATAAGTCCTGTGTGCCTGTTGGGTTGGTGTTAAAGGAAAGGAAATGGATTAATTATATAGAATTCAATTAAGCAATATGCATTGAAAGGTGGTTGTTTTGCACTGCATTTCAAAAAGATTTAGTGTTGAGATCATTTAAATAATGAACATCTCCAATCCGATGTGAATTAATTCATATGCTACCTTTCAAAAACATACCTGTAATAAAGAACAAGGTGATTGTATATTTTTTCTTTGTTTATTCATCTTAGAAAAAAGTAAAATGACATGAGCTTTAAAATACATATTCAAATAAATAGTAGCAATCAGTGTCACTAGGTTGCTGGTATAGTTTGAAAATAATTCTATATATTTTATGAATTGTAGTTTCCTATTCTGACAGGAATTCTGAGAACAATTTTTTCCTTCCTGTCTTAACTTTTGTATTTTGAAAAAATTTATTCTTAAAACTTCATTTTTCTTTTTACTAAAGTTGAAACAAATATCTATTATATCCTTCTTATTAAAACTTCTTAAGTACCAAATTATTGTTACAATTTCATTATTTACAAAGCAAACTGTTTCAATTGTTTGGAACTTATTTGTCATAGAATTTTTAAATGTATGCTTTGTTGTGTAATTATTATTTTGTGATATAAATAACAGGATAGATTGTAGTTTGTTCTACCAGAAAGTGATCACTTAAAAGCATAGAGGGTAGGCACACTTTATTATGAAGAAGCTTGTTAATTCCCATTATTACAGAAGTTGAAAACCGTGATTAGTAGGCAAATATGTCGTGTGTAATTATAGTCATAAATAGCCATGTTGAGGGGTGAAAACACAGGGTAAGTTAAGTGATTGTTTTAATATTGATAATTTGAAAACTATTTCACATTGTTGAAAAGGCACGAACAGACATGGCTAAGGAAATAATCTTCCTGGAAGCTCACCAAGTCCTCTTAAGGTTAGACACATGCTGCTGACTCCTTGTAATGTGGAAGTATTAGAAGGAGAGCGGGAAGCCCTCTGCCCCAGATCTGAATTCGTCATGCCAGTGGGCAGTTTCCCTTGTGAACTGAATCCTTTTCTAGGTGTTCTTTCTCACCTTCATCATTGCTTCTGCTGCATATTTCACCACCTTTTCTCCCACTGTAGATATTTCTCAGTTTCCAGTATGCAGTAGAATGCTAGAACTCCTTCTGAGGGTGGGCTGTTTATAGCAGCCCTTCTCCTTCAGGACAGTTGTGCATAACTCCTCATATACCAGCAATACACGAAAGCATCTGTGAGTCAGCCCTCTGGCAGACTCAAAGAAGGAGATGCTGTGGCTGTGAGGGCTCTGGGCAGGTTAGGATACCAGAGAAAGACTAATTCCTTGATTTGTTGTCTTCTTTGAGGCTGAATGAATTCAACCAAAACAGACTCCTGGAGGAATGACCTCTCAAGCTCAGTGCCCGAGTCAGGTACTTACTAGAATGAGTTTTTTTCTTACACACCAGTCCCCAACTTACAGTGGTTCCATTTAGATTTATTGATATGACAATGGTGTGAACACAATATATGTTCAATAAAACTACTTCAAATTTTGAATTTTGATCTTTTCCTGGAATGTGTTATTATGATACGGTTATGGTGCTAGGCAGCTGCAGTGAGCCACAGGCACAAGATCATGAGAGTAATCAACTGATATTCCAGAGGGTACTGTGATACAGTAGCCTCAGTGTAGTAAATGCATTTTTCAGCACCATATTTTCAATTAATGATGGATTTTTTGGTACCCAGCCCCATCATCAGTTGAGTCTATGTGTATTCCTGGACTTCTGATTCATTAGGGCATCATCATTTCTGTAGGTGCAGCAGAGGTATCTTTGTAATTGGTTGTAACCTGAAGGATATAGGGTAAAAGGCCTAATCATTTTGGCTTTAAGAGAACTTTTTGTTTTTTTGCAGAGCAAGAACTGCATCTGCTTGTACTGCACTTTTCTTAGCTATTACTACAGTGGCTGGGTGTGTAGTAGACACCTAAGTTAAATTCTTATCCTATCCTGGCCTCTCTTGTCCTGTCCTATCCATGTATATAGATAGGCAAACTGTTTCCACAATAAATTTATTCCCTTTTTTGTATTAGTTATAACTTATTTTGATGTTTAGTTAAATACAATTTAAGAAATTCAGCCATCTATAATTAAAAATATTGGGTAATAAATTGATTAAGCTTTGAAGATTATTTCTGTATTTTGCATTTGCTTTCTTTTCCCTCTAGTAATAAACGATGAGTTGTCTATGCCCTGCAAATATATCATATCCTATATAAATCTTCTGGCTATTAAAGAAAATTATTTCCATTTTTTTAGTGGGAAGGGAGCTTCTGAGTAATTTCACCAACTTGTCATTTTAATAATGAAAATAAAAAATAGAGAAGAGGGATTTTTAAAATTAATAATTGGTGAGAATTTTAAAAGCAATTCATGGGGCTGGAGCAGTGAATCAGGGGTTGGAGCACTTGCCTGGCATGTACTAGGACTTGGGTTCAAATCCCAGTGCCATGTACACAACTAAGTGTCAGAGAAACAAAGGCCAGATGATAAAATGAATAAAAGTGAATCTATCTTTCTCTCCCTCTCCTTCTCTCTCTCTCTCTTTAAAAATAAACTTAAATAAAAAGAAATTCATGGGATTTTAAATAATTAGTAATCATTTTAGCATTTATCTTCTGGTAAACTTTATATCTTTTTTTTCCCTTTAGTTTTACCACCTTTTTGTTAACTTTGCATTTTTTCTGTTCTGTCTGCTTAAGGCAGAAGCTCTGGCTATTGACTTGAAATCATTCTTTCTAAAGTAGGTTTCAAAACTGTAAGTTTGCTTTTAAGTACGCCTCTCTCTGAATCACAGCAATTTTGATATGTTATACTTTTTTTTTAGTTCAAAATACATTCCGTTCCTCATTATGATTTTTGAATATTTAGACTTTCCCAAATATTTAGGAGCTTCCAGTATGGTGAAGATGTTAAATTTCTTTTTAGTTCTGCTTTCGTTGCAGTTTTGTATGATTTCAGTTCTGTAAATTTACCAAGGTTTGCTTTATGTTCTAACATTGAGTCTAATTGGGGGTGCAGGAGAGAAGGGGTAATTTTCAAGCATAATGCCATAGGAGACCCCGCTGTTCTTGCCAAAAATTCAGCAGTTTTTCTTAACTGAACTGTTCCTTTTTTGTTATATGACTGATTGATTTACATTGCCCCGAAAAAGTTACTTTTTGCAAGCGGGTCCATTTTTATCATTGATATTGAGGAGAATATTTGCCAGGCTACTCAACCATTTTCAAAGTCCCACCTATTGGTATTTAACTTAATACAATGGATGATTGTCTCTTGTGTTCTATGAGCTAGCTCATGTGGAAAATATGGGTACATTTAGGACTAAACTTTGTTCTACTCATTTAAAAATACATCAAGAGTTATGAGTTTGTGCAAAACCACTTACGGCTTGCAAGGATGAGATTTCAGCAGAGCATCAAAGCTTTGGATAAATGTAGAGAGTGCGTCAGCCATTCCTGGCACAGGGGATAGTATTCACAGCCACTCACACCAGAATAATTTTGCCTGAGGAACTGGTGAGAACCGAAGTTGGATGATGTGCAAATTTTATTTGGTAAAGTGATGTCATAAAGGTGTTTGCAATACGAAACAATGTCTTCATCCTTTAGAGGGTCTTGAATACCTCTCTGTATGGAAAGCAATACAGTGCTTTTGTAGATTACTGAGAGTTCTTAGATAATTCTGGTTATTGTTTTCAGAATAGTTTTGTAAGAATACTAAGATGCTGTTAAGATGCTGTAAGAATACTAAGGTGCTGTTGAAGTATGGAGGTCAAAGGTAATGCAGTGTACTGGCAGGTGGTTGAATTAAGAAAAAAATATTTTGAACTCTTTCCTTGACACTATTCTTTAGTAACCATGGTGATCTTTATTAGTTACAGTTTTTTATTCTATAAAGTGGGGGAAATTTTTTTCTCTGCATACCTCATATAGGAGTGGGGATTATGATAATGGAAATAGAGATAAAAATGGAATCTGAATACAAGAGAAATAATTTGGTGACATATAATGATGGCTATCAATAAAGAATGAATGTAGAAGACATTTGAAGAACACCCACAGATTAGAGATGTTGAAAATGGAAGGGGATGATGGAAAAATCATTTGAATACCAGGCATTAATGTTGAAGATGGAACGTCATTAATGCAGTTAATATGTCTAATATCAGATCATTGTCTCACATTTTCCTTTTTAACTTCCAAATAATTTGAAATGATAAATTTCAAATGATAGATATGAAGGCTATATACTTCTTTTTACAAGTAGTAAAATTATATCGCTTAATATTTAACTATTTGTCTAGTTCTAAAAATTATTTAAAGACCAGCTCTTCTAGACAAAAAATATTGCCTTATAACAATTTCTCAAATTCATACTGTTTTTAAAATTTTTTATTCTCAGTCATTGCTGACATGTCTAAAAATATTATCAGGGTAGATTATGTGCTCAACAAGGTCCTGGGCAAAGTTTCCACTCTTGGGCTGTCCCCTCTAATGGACAACAGAATCATCTTTTAAAAATATGTGTATTTCTGTCACGTCTTCAATGTCTTCTGAACCTTTCCTGGAGTGTTCGATAGATGATGCTGTTTGTAATTAATACCAGTTGAACAAAGAAAACAAAATTTATTTTCCTCTTATCCACACTAATTTTATTGGGATTTCTTGATACCTCATTTAAATATCATCTTGTTACATGTTCAGATACTTACAATAGCTACTTTTAAACAGTTCCTTTAGATGAAATTTATGAGGTAGAGACACAGTTTAGACCTGTTACTTTATACTGATAGAACAGTATCATTTGTTAAGATGCCTTTCTCTGTCTATAAATTCTTTTCCATTCTCTCAGCCTTCCCCTCTTTTCCTTTCCTCTGCTTGGCCTCACACCTGCCCTTCTCACTGGGAGGCTAAGTGGCTCTCTGTAAGCTTGTCCTTGGTCTGAGCTCTATGCCCCTTCTTAAGCACCAAAGGTGGCTGTAATGTAGTGAAGCAATAAAATGTTGAAAAAGCCAACTGTCAAATACATTCTCTGTTCTTACCTACAAAAAGCTAAAGAAACAAACTTATAAAGGAAGCTGTGCAAATAAATTGAAAAATGGTGCATATTGGTTTCATTCTCTATGTGAGATAAATATAGTTTCCTAGAAAAAATCTCCTTAAAATATTAATAAAAATGGAAAAAATATTTTTAACTCCATGAGCATTTTTGAGGCCCTTGCTATGAACCTTTAGGGAGAGGTGGATACAAACTGAAGAATGCTGCATTCCTTTTCTTAAGCAGTTCTTATAACAGCAAGAAGAGAACTAAAAAGTTAAGCAAAAAGAGAACTAAAGGAAGGGGTAAGGCATCTTCAGAAAGGCGTGCCTGGTTCTGCCTGTGGTGAAGTGGGTGTGGTGCATCACAGGGAACTTGGAGAGTTTAGTCATGCTGGGATGTCAGAAGGTATTTCCTGGATGAGAGGAAAAAGTTCTGAAAGAGTGATGTTACTTGTAGGCATGCCCATGCTGTCATTACCAATGCTTGTTCAGAATATGTAAAACATTTTCAAAATGATATGCCCATTCTTCAAAAACTAGAGGGAACATGTAACCCATGTAAGCAGTCAATAGTTATTGAAAGAACATGCTTCATTTTTGAAAGACTGGTTGTTAAGTGAAATCTAAGCAGTTGATTTAAAAATTCCTTTTAGTTGCCTGTCCATGTAACCAGGAATGCCATTCACATATGGGCTTGGATTACTCTTGTGGCATAAAAACCTTACTTATTCACCAAATGTGGGCGGGCACTCACTAGAAAAAGCATAATGAGTGCCATTGTTTAATATTTTTAAATCAACAAATGACATATAATACTTTTATTAGTGAATAGTTTCCACCAATTTTTTTTCATATTAGGTTATAGTATGCCTGATTTTAATCAATGGTGATTTTATAAAGAAGAACTCAATTTTAATTTTATGTTGTTGACCTTTTGCCCTATATAAGATGCTTAAATAGATAATGGCTTTTGTCACTCTTTAGGCATATGTATAATTACTTTACTTTGTACTAATAATAAAGTACTACTATGAAAGTAGTACAACATATACTAAATATGAGAGTAATTAATAGAACTGATAATTGTGTAAAGCTCTTGAATTAAGTAACTAGAAATTTCAAAAATTGGAATTACCAGTTGCAGAAACTTTAGAGAACATTAAAATCTTAAGGAAAATGCTTTGAAGGAAAATACTTTTTTTTTTTCAGTAAAGGGTCTGGCACATTGAATTTTAGTTTAATAACACAAGAAATGGAAATTAAAGAAAACGAATACCAATAAAAAGCCCATGTATCAGCAATTTAAGTAAACTCATTTTGAGTGTTCCTTTCTAATTTTTTAAAAGCTTTGTATTGATTTTTTTATAATCACAGTTTGCAGGGATACATAAATATATAGAGAATGTGATGTCATGTGTGGGGGCACATGATTATGTAGCAAAGCATGTTAATGTGCTTTTCAGGTATTTTCCACAGCAATTTTCTAATGGTAAAAGAGATTAGATATATCCCAACATCTCAGTGCTTCTTGTTAGAAATTAGGACATTCTTGGGAGTCTTAGAATTTGTTTTAAAAACTTGTGTGTTCTTTTAAGTAGGAAAATACTCAAATGTTGTACCTACCAAATTCATTCACATTCCCAATGAACATGTTTTAGAAGATGTGTCCCATATATACTGACACCCTAAACATTGTGGGTAAAAAGTAGACTTGTCAGATTATAGGAAATATTTTGATAGTTGTCTGATCATAACTGTAATATAAAATGTATTTTTTTTGGTCAGCTAATCAAATTCCTTCTTTCTGTTTTACAGGAATGTTTAATTTGTTAAGTTGGAGAAAAAAGTATGGATTTTTAGCAATTGAAGAACACACTAAGGTAACTGATAGATTATTGTTGTCATTTTTATTAGTAAGTTAAAAATGTATTTGCTGTATTTATATTCAAGTTAACATGTTTTTTGAACTTTTGTCATATCAAAAATGCAGCATATTTTAAATAGAATTTTATAAAATTTTGGAAAAGTGGCATTTGTAAATATAGTTTTGGAAAATAAATTGATACCTTCTGAACAAATTATGACTAATATAGTTAAGCATATTTGCTATTGTGAGGAAATATGCTTCAGCTATACGAAAAAGAAATGGATTAAAAAGACTTAGATGCATTTACTCAGTAGATATTAAAGCATGTTAAAGATGAAACTAGAGAGTAGTTCTCTTGAAAAGGCATATAGGTTGTGTTACTTATTTTATTTTTAAAGAAAGAGGGACAGTGAGAGAGAGCAAAAGAGAGAATCACCTTTATTTAGTTTTTCATATGGCTTTCGTTGTTCCCACACTGCACTGTGTACCTGGTGCTGGGGTTTGAACTTGCGTACTCGCACATGCCAGGCAAGCACCCTAACTGCTGAGCCACCACTCCAGCCCCTGTATTACTTATTTAACTAATATGAAATAACTATGCTGAGTTTTTATTCAGTTGGTGCATGGACAATGAATTATTTTAATGCATTTCATTTGCTCTAATTTTCATATACATTAAATGGGAATATGAGTATTAGAAAATGTATTCATTTTTTAACAACAAAGTGTGTAAAAAGCAAATTATTTTCAAAAGTGATGACTACATTTATCTCAAATATATTTATGGTAATCCCAGTGACTTGGGAGGCTCAGGCAGGAGGATCGCAAGTTCAAGGCCAGCCTTAGCAATTTGGAGACACTGTGTCTCAAAGTAAAAAATGAAAAAGGTCTGGGAATTTAGCTCTGTGATAAAGTGCCCCTGGGTTTAATCCCCAGTACAAAAAGAAAGCAAAACAGACAGACATATTTATGGAGTGTAATGTGAAAGATTTCAGAGTATAACCTTAGGTCAGTACATATAATTACATTTTCCCCAGCAAATCATAGAAGACAAAAAGAACCTTATTATTAATCAATCAACATTAAAATTAGAATTTTCTCTCTACTTGACATTACTGAAATTAATTTCTCCGAAGGGCTTTGCAATGTCTAAAATGTGAATTATAAATAGGCACCCTAAAATCAGAAATATTAACTTTTCATGTTGTCTATGTTACAATGATTTCTGTTTATTCAGTTTTGGTTTGCTGATATAATTGTATGTGGATTTACCATTTAAAAGGAATCATACGTGTTAGTTTTTGTAACTGCCTTTTCAGTTTGCATATTTTCAAGTTATATCCATACAGAATGATCACAACTTTATTTCTTTTTATGGATGAATAATATTCCAGTACATGAAATAATACATTTTGCTTATTCATTCTTCCATAAAGGGTATTGAAGGATATTTTTTACTTTTTGTAGTCAGGAAAGATGAGGCTTGAGATGATTGTCTGCCGGTATTTGTGTAGGTGTTTATATTATTTTTCTTCGATGTGTATCTAGGTGTGGGATTGCTGGGTCATATGGTATTGGTATCTTTATCTGCAGCCTTTTGAGAAGCTGCAGACTGTTTCCAAAGTGCACTATTTTACATTCCCACAAGAAACTTCTGAGTGTTGTACTTTTGTCATATTATTGCCAAAAGTTGTTATTTGTGTCATTTCGATTATAAGCATCCCAGTGGATGTCAAGTGGTATCTCATTGATTATGATGGTGGTAGGTTTTTGAAGAGTTAGTTTATTGATGTTATGTGTGCTTGGTTAAGTGAATTTATAGGATTACAATCTAATTTAAACTAGTTCTCACATTTAGATAATTGTTTTTATGTAGTCTTACATAAGAATTGTAAAATTTTATTGTCAGGTGCCCAATTCAACAATGAAAAAATGGCAGCTGACATTTTTCCCTACTTCTGTTATGGAGTATTTTCCCTATTCTTTACATAAACAGTGAAAGTGCATTCAGATTTATTAAAGAACTAACCAAAGATCTATGCCCTGTGTTCCTACTGGGGTCTGTTTGAGTCCCATGGGAAGGTGCTCAAGAACACCGCCTGTAGGACCCACTTCTGGAGCAGCCCTGCTCAAGACCAACCAGGGGAGGTTTCCCAACTGGAGCAGCCCCATCTACCTGACACCCCTCATTCTTGATAGGCCTGTTTGAGTCCCACTGGAAGGTGCCCAGGACATTCCCGGTAGGAACCCTGTCCAGAGCAGCACTGTTCAGGACCAACCAGGGGAGGATCCCCTCCTGGAGCAGCCCCCACCTACTGACGCCCTGTTCCTTTTGGGGCCTGTTTGAGTCCTGCTGGAAGGTAAGTCTCCATTTTGGTAGGTTCAGATTTGCAAACTTGAGCCTGGAACCAAAAGGTAGAGCAACCCCATGACCCAAGCAGAAACAGCATCTGGAAGAAGGTGAAAGTTGGTGGCTGATCTGACCATTTGACTTGCAAGGAAAAACCACCTGGAGAACTTCCTGCTTTCCCCTTAGGAAATCTCAATTCAGAAATCCACAGGAAGCTCTTGAAAATGAAGAATCAAACAAGGAGAGGTTCATCTCAAACCCAAAACTCCCCCAAAAAGGATGTCATGGTTAGGGGACAAGATGAAAACCTTGAAAATATTATTAATGATCTGATTACTAAAAGGAACAATGAACTAAAAAAAAAAAAAAGATATAAAGAAGGGACTAAGTGAGAAGACCAAAGATATGAAAAACTCTATTATTAAAGAAATAGATATACTCAAAAAGGAAGTACCAGAGCTAAAATCTGCAGTCAATGACATGAGAGGAATCATGGAAGAATTTAGTAGTAGACTAACTTCTATAGGAACCTCAAGTCTTGAAGAAAAAACTTCTGACAATGAGGACAGGCTGAGCAAGCTAAAGCACATGGATGACAAAAAAGAATAAAACTCACAGAACATGAACAGAATTTTAAAAATGTCTGGGATGAAATAAGAAAAAACAATTTAAGAGTAATTGGCATACAGGAAGAAATTGAAACACAAACAAAGGGGATAAGGAATATTCTCAAGGAAATTGCTAAAGAAAAATTTGTCCATATAAAAATAGAGTCAGATTTGCTTATCCGGGAAGCTTATAGGACACCCAATAGGCCTAATCAAATGAGAAGCTCACCAAGACACATACTATTCAAAATGTACAACAGGGAAATCAAAGAAAGAATATTGAGTGGCAAGGGAGGAGAGCCAAATCACATTCAGAGGCAAACCAATCAGAATCACATCTGACTTTTCAGTTCAGACTCTGGAAGTGAGATGATCTTAGAAGGAGATCTTTCAATGCCTGAAGGAACACAGCATGCAGCCAAGAATACTATACCCAGCAAAACTCAGCTTCAAATTTGAGGGGGAAATAAGAACTTTTCATGATAAGAATAAACTTGCAACATTCTTGAACAGAAAGCCAGCATTACAAAGAATTCTCAAAGATAAACTCCTAATACAAGTACAACCTAATATTCCTCAAAACTCACAATCAGAAGAAATTCAATAAAGGTTAAGGCTATCAACAGACAACTAAGATAGCCCAGAATTTACTAATAAAGCCCAATGAATATGAACCACAACCACCTAACAATTCTAACATTAAATGTGAATGGTCTCAATGCACAAATCAAAAGACACAGACTAGCAGATTGGATAAAAAAAATACCCAAAATCCAACAATATGTTGCTTACAGAGAACCCACCTTACAGCCAGTGACACCTACAGATTAAGGGTGAAAGGATGGGAAAAAAATCTACCAGGCATATGGCCCAAGACAGCAAGCTGGAGTTGCAATTCTTATATCTGACAAAGTGGATTTTAAACATAAATTAATCAAAAGAGACAAGGCCACTACATCCTAGTAATGGGAATAATACAACAGGAGGAAATAACCATAGCAAATCTATACTCTCCAAGCACCAATGCTCCCAAATATGTGGAAAAATACTCCAAGATATAAAACCACTTGTGGACCTCAACACAATAGTACTGGGAGACTTTAACATTCCTCTATCACCAATAGACAGAACTTCAAAACAAAGAAACAATAAAGAGATCTCCAGTCTAAACAACACCATAAATCAAACAGACTTAACAGACATCTACAGAATATTCCAGCTCAAATTGGCAGAGTATACCTTCTTCTCAGCAGCACATGGATCCTTCTCCAAAACAGATCATATACTAGTTCACAAAGGAAATCTCAGCAAATATAAAAAGTAGATATTATTCCATGTATCCTATCAGAATATGATGTCATGACCCTAATAATTAACAACAAAAATAATGGCACAAAACACATATATATGTGGAGATTGGATAGCAGCCAATAAAATGAAGAATGGATCCAAGAAGACATGAGAACAGTAATTAAGGAATTCTTAGAAGAGCATAGGAATGAGGACACAACGTATCGAAATCTCTGGGACAGCATGAAAACATTCTGTTTTTCTTCAGGGCTATAGTCCTAATTCTGGGCCTTGCGCATGCTAGGCAAACGCTCTGCCACTGAGCTAAATCCCCAACCCCTCGTGAAAGCATTCTTAAGGGGAAAACTTATTGCACTGAGTGTCCACATTAAGAATCAGGAGAGACCCCTAACATAAGCTTATGCTCCAACTCAAAAGGAAGAACAGTCTAATCCCAAAGCCAGCAGAAGACAGGAAATAATTAAGATCAAAGGTGAAATCAACAAAATTGAGAAAAAAATAAAAAGAATTGACAAAACAAAGAGCTGGTTCTTTCAAAAAATAAATAAAATTGACAGACCCCTAGCTAATCTAACTAAAAGAAGGAGAGAATCAAAGAAAATCAACAAAATCACCAATGAAAAGGGGGTGATCACCATTGACCTCCTTGAAATCAAACAGATTATCAGAACATATTTTGAAACACTATACTCCTCTAAATCAGATAATCTGGATGACATGGACAAATTTCTAGACACATACAACATCCCCAAATTGACACAGGATGAAAATGAAATCTTAAATAGCTGAGTAACAGGCTCGGAAATCCATACAGCAATTAAAAGTCTTCCAAAGAAGAAAAGCCCAGGACCTGATGGATTCTCTGCAGAGTTTTACCACACCTTTGAAGAAGAGCTAATGCCACTCCTTATGAAGCTATTCCTGGAAATTGAAAAAGAGGGAACTCTCCCAAACATTTTTATGAAGCAACCATAACTCTGATACCAAAACCCAACAAGACACATCAGAAAAGAAAAGTACAGACCAATATCCCTCATGAATATTGATGCAAAAATCCTTAATAAGGTTCTTGCAAACTGCATTAAGAAAATAATTCATAATGATCAAGTGAACTTCATTCCTGGTATGCAAGGCTGGTTCAACATACACAGATCAATACATGTAATTCATCACTTAAACAGAATTAAGGACAAAAACCATATGATCATCTCAGTAAATACAGAAAAGACCTTCGATAAAATCCAGCAACCATTTATGCCTAAAACTCTAGAGAAAATAGGGATCAAAGGAACTTAAGTTTGTAAAGGCCATATATGCCAAACCCTCAGCTAGTGTAACACTAAATGGAGAAAGGTTGAAAGCATTTCCGCTGAATTCAGGAACAAGACTAGGCTGCCCGCTTTCATCACTTTTATTCAATATAGTCTTCGAGACCCTTGCAGGAGCAATCAGACAGGAGGAAGAAATCAAAGGGATAAGAATAGGAAGAGAGGAAATCAAACTATCCCTTTTTGCTGATGATATGATCTTATATCTGGAAGATCCAAAAAACTCCACCAGAAAACTGATAGAGCTTATAAACAGATTTGGCAAAGTAGCAGGCTGTAAGATCAATAATAGCTTTCCTATATGCCAACAGTAATAGGGAAGAAGAAGAAATTAGGAAATCGATCCCATTCATAATATCCTCTAAAAGAATAAAATACTTGGGGATTAATCTAACAAGAGAAGTAAAAGACCTCTACAATGAAAATTATCTAACACTGAAAACAGAAATTGCAGAAAACCTGACAAGATGGAAAAGTGTTCCATCCTCTTGGTTAGGCAGAATTAATATAATTAAAATGGCCATTCTACCAAAAGCACTGTACAGATTCAATGCAATCCCCATCAAGATTCCAATGTCATTCTTTGCAGATATAGAATAAATAATTCTCAAATTCATTTGGAACAATAAGAAACCCAGAATAGCCAAAACATTACTAAGCAAGAAAGATGAAACAGGTGGCTTTGCAATACCAGATCTAAAACTATACTATTGGGCTGTAGTATTAAAAACAGCATGGTATTGGTATCAAAATAGGAATGCAGACCAATGGAATAAAATAGAAGACTCTGAGACAAAGCCCCAAATCTTTAAACATCTGATCGTTGACAAAGGGGGTCAAAATATGACATGGAGGAGAGAAGTCCATTTAACAAATGATGCTGGACAAACTGGACAGCCACCTGCAGAAAATTGAAATTAGATCCTTATCTCTCACCATGCATAAAAATAAATTCTAGATGGATGAACGAATTAGGAATTAAGCTAGATAACATACATCTGCTAGAAGAAAAATTAGGACCAACACTCCAGCATATGGGAGTTGGTAATGACTTCCTAAACAAGGATCCTAAAGTGAAAGAATTACAGTCAAAAATTAATGAATGGGATGCCATTAAACTAAAGTTTCTGTACTGCCAAGGAAATAGTCAAAACAGTCAAGAGACAACTTACAGAATGGGAGAGAATCATGGTCTTTGATTCCTGTGACAGAGAACTACTATCCAAAATTTATATAGAACTCAAAAAACTCAATAACAAAAACACAATCAATCCAATCAATACGTGGGCCAGAGAGCTAAACAGAAACTTCTCAACAGAGGACATTGATTAAGGCAATGGATACCTGAGAAAGTGTTCTAAATTACTAGCAATCAGAAAACTACTTTAAGATTTCACCTCACTCTGGTCAGACTGGCAAAGATGTAGAAGAAGAAGAAAAACAAATGCTGGAGCGGCTGTGGGGAGATAGGAACACTAGCAACTGTTGGTGGAATTGCAGACTGGTCCAGCCACTCTGGAAAGCAGTGTGGAGATCCTCAAAAAATTAGGGTTGGATCTGCCATAAGATCTGGCTCCGGCTATCCCTCTTCTGGGTATTTTCCCAGAGGAGTTAGAATCAGCACATTACAGTTACACAGCAATGTCCATGTTCATAGCAGCTCAGTTTACAATAGCTAAATTATGGAACCAACCCAGATGCCCCTCACTGGATAAATGGATCCAAAAGCTCTGGTATATATATGCACAATGGAGCTCTGCTCAGCTATTACAGCTATTAGAAATGATATTGCATCTATTGAAGGTAAATAGATGGCATTGGAAGAAATCATGCTTAGTGAAGTTAGTCAAACTCAGAGAGTGAAGGGCTGAATGGTATCCCTCATTTGTGGAGGCTGGTCCTAAACTCAGGCTCAGGAGTAAAGTAGACAAACTCATGTTTTAGATCCATAGAACAAAAATGCCAAATGTTAATATTTATGTGATGCAGTTGCAAGATACTTACTTCATAAGATATTTGAACAAGCTATGCTGCATACCTGTACAAAAATGTAACTGTTTAATCCTATTGTCAAATATTTTGAAGAATAACAAGGGATGATAGGAAGAGAGGAGAAGGGGAACTGTTGGAAGTAAGATAAAACAAGGTACATTTCAAGTAGTTATAAATGTCGCTGTATATACTCTAACTATATATATATATATATAATGTTCTTCATAGGTATAAGAATTATGTTACTGTATTTGGGTTTTTTTTAGGAACAATATAGGACCCAGAAGAAAGGCAAGGGATCAGGGTTGAAAGGAGGGATAGAGGGATGTGGGGGGCAGATATTGAACAAATTGTATTGCTGACTTGTGTGCATTTAGGAATATATGACAACTAATCCCAACATTATGTAAAACTATAATGCACTAATAAAATAAATTTAAAAAAGAACTAACCAAAAACTTAAAGTAATCAAGAAGAGTATGACATATTATACCCTAAGAATCTATTTGGTTTTGAGGTATAGATGTTAATGATAGAACACAGTGATAGCTTTATATATCTGGAACATAAAAGTAAATCCTTCTGGTTTTTCAACAGTATTTAAAGTTGTGCTTAATATAGTAATTTACAAACTTTCACTAAATTTGATGAAAAGTTTTTAGAAGTATTATTTGAGATTTCCTGCAGGGAAGGAATAAAGTAATTGGGAAAATCCTCTCTCTTCCCACTGTGGTAAAAGTGGCTGAAATCACACATGAAAAATGGTATGGCAACAAATAAATGTATTATTTCATCAGAAAAGACAGTTGGAAGATGACACAAAAGGTATTGATTTAATCAGAAAAAGCCAAGTCTTAGAACAATTTATGTAGTATGAGAAAATCGTTCTTCATTTGGAATACATGTGTGTATAGGTTCATTTATGTGTATTGATATATGTGTGTATTATGAACATATATACATGTATGTGTTATATATGTATGCATTATATATATATAGATGCCAATTTATGGTGTCTAGTAGATTA
This sequence comes from Aplodontia rufa, assembly GCA_004027875.1. Classification (NCBI taxonomy): domain Eukaryota; kingdom Metazoa; phylum Chordata; class Mammalia; order Rodentia; family Aplodontiidae; genus Aplodontia; species Aplodontia rufa. The sequence continues at coordinate 46,766 of PVKS010009481.1, forward strand.
TATTTTTAAAAATCAAGTTTATGGTATATTTTCCATTGAATAAACTCATTCTTTTTAATGTATAATTCTGTGTTACATGCAGATAATTAGCAACACCAAAATCAAGTTATAGATTGTATTCATCACTATAGAAGTTCCCTCTTTCCCCTTAGTAGTCTGGGAACTTCTAATTTCTACTTTAATAATAAAATAAAAAAAGCAACTGAGGGGAAAAAAAAAGTAAGCCACTCACATTTTGAAGACAGACTTACTATATGACTTTGTTTTGCCCTCTCTGTGCTTCAGTTTCATCCTGTGTAACAAGGAGTCCATAAAATTTGCCACCATGGAATAAATCTAGGCATGGCTTAAACATAAAATAAAGTAGCATTTTGTTTTTAACCTCAAGAATAATGATAAGCTGGAGAAGGGTTTTTTCCATAGTAAATTATCTGTTCTTTTCTTTTCTTTTTTGAGGTGCTGGTTATGCACACTAGGTGTTACCACTGAGTTCCATTCCCAGACCAGTAAATGATCTCTTTAAATGTATTAATACCAAAACTTCAAATCAAAGTTTACAAAATAAAAAAGGCAATATATGCAGTAGTGTCATTCTCACAAAACTTTTGGTTAATGGCTCCACTCTTCCAATTCCTAGGCACCAATCCTTGAAGTAATTGTTACATTCTCTTTCTGACATCTTGCATATCTACTGGCATCTTCTGACTTCTTCTGACTACCTCCCGGTACCTCCTATACATCTACCCTGATCCATGTCATAGTCTCCTGTCTGGATAATGTAACCCTCCTGACTCTTATCTCTGACCACCTCTTTCAATGTACAGCCGTCACAGGTCATTCTATCTTCTGCACTTCAGCTGCTCTGGCTTCATGGCCATCAAAGAGCACACTAGGCGACTCTGCCCAAGATGTCTAGCCTGCTTGCTTTCTCTTGCTGCCATAGTTTCCTCAGTTACTCACACAGCTTGTTTCCTCAACTGCCCTTACAGCCTTCCCTGCACATGGTATTTAAAATTGAAACTGAGAGTATGCTGTGACCCCATCTGCTTTATTGTTCTACACAGTGTGCATCACTGCAATGTTACACAGTTTTATTTAATGCCTCTGTCCATTAGCTCATGCATTCTAAATGTTTTCTCTTCATAGCATCCTGTTAGTTTCTCTTTTTTGTATCTTTTACATTGTACCACTGGCCTTACTCAAGAATTTCTGTATTAGATAGATAATTTTGGAAGTAGTGTTGATAAGACCATGACTATACATAAGATTATCTGGAAGATATTTACAATAACTCAGCTGAGTTATGAAGAGTCATTTGAAGGCCGTAATAGTAGGGGGTTAAGAGGTAGTAACACATTTGATCATATTTACAAAGAAAACTGGACAGATCTTAGTGACATTTCACTGAGTGGTGTTAGAGTAGTTGAAATCAGGAATGATTTTCAGATTTTAAACTGAAAGCTCTGTTGGAGGTGGTCCATTAACTGAGCTGTGTAGTGTGGCAGAGTTCTGTTTTTTAAATGTGTGTGTTTGTGTGTGTGTGTGTGTGTGTGTGTGTATGTGAGTGTCTGTGTGTTTCTCAGTTTACAAAATAATGATGTAATTTTTTATAGAAATTTCTTTTTTTACAGAAATATCAATCAGAACTGGATATTAATTTTCATCTTGGTTAGAGTGATCTCTGAAAATACAATACCTTAAACTGAAGTCATGAGTTGTCTCACTGTTTTACTTCTTTGTTTATAGAAAAAAAATTTAAAGAAGTTTTTATTTGCTATGAAATTATATTTTCTAATTAATTTCAAAGCCATACTCAGTGCAGGATGTAGAAACTGGCTATGGGCAGAGTAAAAGCACATTAATTATTCAGATCTTCATTCCTGCTTATTCCATTCTTGGAGATATAGTGGCTGTCACAATCTGTCACTGTATAGTTGGTGCCTTTCAGAATTCACATGCGTAATGGTAACCTTTGGTAATATGCATAAAGATAAGCCTGACATTCGAATGATAGCTGGCAGTCAGTTGAGCACAGCAAAAATTGTCAGCCACTACTGATAGAACAGGCCATGAAGCAGTGAGTAGGAAATGGAGCATATATAAAACAACAAAAATGCTTTTCATTCACCAAAACAAAACTGAAACCCATTTACAACAGAGGATCTTTTTTAAATGGTTAATAAAGTCATGACCAAATGTTCAGTGTCCTGGCATCTGTATTTTTTGATGTGTCCTGCTTTTTTCAACTAACCTGTCTGTTAAAACATTATTATTAGATTTTTATATTATAAAAGTAATATGTGCTCAATATTCATCATGGTGTTCATTTTCCATTAATTTTTGCTTTTATGGGTAAACCCTGAAATAGCAGTAGCCTGATTAAAACTTTGTGTTCTGATTCTTATCCTGGAATATATCTTCTTTATACTAAAATATACTATAATATGATTCAGAAGAGACTGTTTCTGCCTGAATAGAGGGTGCTATGCTAAGTAGAATTAAATACGTTATAAGCTATAAATATTTACAGATGGCCATTTTGTGTCATAGCTAGAAATCATGCATTAGTGGGTATTAATATTTTGTTTACTTGTAGGAGGGATGTTTGTTCAAGAGTTTTTATTGCATCCATACCTTTAAATTTTATTGAGCACATACTATTTATTTAGGTTTTCATGTGATCTTCATTACTCTGACACTTTGTTTTGTACATGGCGCTGGGGTTTGAACCCATGTCCTTATGCACGCCAGGCAAGGCAGAAACCACTAAGGCACTGCTCCAGCTCAAGCACATACTATTAAAATAGGGAAAAAATAAACACTAAGTTAAAATATAAAAATTCAGTAAATATTATCAGGTTTTGTCCAGTAAATGTCACACTGAAGTTTCTTTATATACTCAGGAGACTAAGTGATCTACACTTTAACAAAGTGGTTCCTATTAGGAAGAACTATGATCAGGTTGTCTTTACTCTAGGCCTGGTATTCCTATTAACTTGCTGTGAGACACAGGTCGTGTTACATAATCTCTCTGGATTGTAGTATTCTCATTTGTCCAATTAGTGAGGGCAGCATTAGATTATCCATAAAGGACCGTCTTGCTCTAAAAAAAAAAAAAAAAAAGATGCTGCAATTCTGTGATGATCTTGGGTCATTGAGAAGAAACATAGAAACATTTTGCATGTGTACTTGATACATTTTGTTAGAAGTCAAAGATGCACACGTTTTAAGATTTTTAAGTTTTAAAACCAGTTTGGTGCTCAAAAAGAATTTAATTTGTATTCCATAAAACTTGATGATTCTGAAATCCTTAATTTCACTAATGTTCTTCAAAGTTTAATATTTTAAAAAATCATAGATGCAAATTAGATGAAGTAAATACACAAGAAAATGAAAACTCATATCTCCATTTTGTATTATGGTGTTTTATTTAAAATTTTTATTTTTAAATTTTTCCAGAATTTTGAATATTAATAAATCATTTAGTTAGTGTCTTCCCTTAGTTATGAAAAAGACTTCATAATAAATTCTCCTTTTTTCCAATGTGAAAATTCATTTTTAGAGGAATTTTATGTACTTAAAAGAGAAAGAGACTGATTAAAAATATCACTTGATTATACTTGGGTAAAACAGAAAAGCTATTTCTTCAAGATACTAAGAAATGTTATGTCTTGAACAGTGAAGAGTAAAACTTTAACTTTAGTATATGGCAATTATTTAGTACATTTCTAATTATTTTCTGATGTGCCCAAGATATCCACTGAATTGCAGAGTAATTATCTGGACTTAGAGGAAAACAGTGGTCTGGCTGGCTTTGCAGAAATATGTGCAACTAGCTAAGTGATAATATGTCAGCTTCTCTGATAGAAACTTGGGGAAAAGAGGGTAATTCTCTATGAAAAGCCTCAGGTATTATTTTCATGTGAAAAGGATTTTACTATTGGATAAAGAGAATAGACATTCTGAGAAAATGGTCACGACAAGAGCAGAGTATTCATTATTTAGTGTAGAATAATATCTTATCAGTTTTAGGAAGAATATTACTTTCCTTAAGATAGAGTTTTGGGTATAGAAACTTAAAAAGGACCTTAGTAACATTAAGATGACCCTTTTTATATTTTATATTTAGGAGAAAGCTAATTAAACAAGTATGACTGTGCTATTGTTTTAAAGAGGAATGTCTTGGAAGAATTAGAGATGCATTACTGATAGTATAAAATGATCTGATTAAAAAATATATGTGAAATGCATGCTCAAGCTGCTAGCTATAATATTCTGCAGACTCTTCACAAATACTTGGAATTTCAAGTGGTGGATAAACATTGGATACATATATGTCTAGAATTTATTTGTCCCATGAGGCCTAGACTTTCTCTTCTTTTGAACATTATACATTTAACTTCAATATTTTTCATCTTTCCTATTTCTTCAATACACAATATGCATTTTTTTCTTGATTCCTAACATGTGTTAGTGAAAGAGAATTTAATTGCTTAAAGAAAGAAATAAAGAAATTGGATTTCTTGATTTGGCCTACTGCTGCCTTCAATGTTCTGACAACAATAATGCAATTAGCTAAAATGTTTATCTACAAAACTTAATTCCTGGGGAGTATCCTCTCAAATTGCCTCTTACAAGTATAATGGAAGCAAGCAATTATTTGTGGCTTTGTTGCCAAAAATTGTGAATGACTAGATTTTCACAAAACTTGGTGGCAATGCATGTATAATCATGTAAACTTACCATTGTAAAATTGAATGCAGAAACTAAATTTTGTAAGCAAATGCTTCTTGTTAAAGTGAATCTCAGTGTTCTTAGCAACAAGTAAAGAAATCTTCTGTTTTGTTAATAATATTAAATCCACAAATAAAGTTAATGGTAGATTATTTTTGTTTCAATTTAGTGTCATCAATGATGTAATACACTGAATTATCAATTCTTTTAGATCATCAACTTCTGATTTCAGTGATAGATACTTAAAAATTAAAGTTGATATTTACTCTGGATATAGTATAAAGTTCCAAAGAAAATGAAATCTTTTTATTTTGTCAATATAAGTAAATATTTTAGTACTAATTTCCTGTGATATTACCTTTGAAACATTGCTTGTAGCTTCAGTACACATAAAATTTAAAACCTTTGTGGTATATATAGGTTCTGAAAAAGTTACCTGTGTACAAAAATTACATAGAAAATTTCTAGTAACTTTTTTTTCTCTCAAATATGTTATTCTAGGGACTTTCTCTGCTGTAATATTTTCTACATACATTTAACAAAATCACTGTTATGTTACTAATCCTACATTATAAATATAATAAAAATATTGAAGGTTGTAGTACATATTCAATTCAATTGGCAAAATATCACAACATGTTAAAACTTTCACTAAAGAAATAGCCAAATGTAACATTTGAAATCAATCAGAGAAGATAAAATATGTGCAAACATTTTAACTGGAATGACATTCAGTAATCTCTCAAAGACTAAATTTAATCTGAAGCAAACAAATCTTGGAAAACATTGATATGGAAGGGAATAGCTCAACTATTAGGGTATAAAAATAATACTAATATATTTATTATCCTGTCTTAGGAGAGAGTGCCTTGCGCTAAACCAAACAAGGAATAATGAACTCAGCGAGTCTCCACCAAACTAACCAGTATGTATTACAGCTATGAGACCTTGAGTGAAAACACATCCGAATTGCGATCAGTTTCAGATTGCGTTTTCCATAGCCTATTTCAGCTAAGGATGGAAGGAATTTGCTTGTGAAACGCTACTGCAGTGTGCCTTTCACTCAAATGCTTGACATATTTCAGATATGTACATACCATCCAGTCACAAAATTATTTTACCTTTAGGTAAAACAGAAGATAAACTTAAGAAATTTAAAATTAATGAAAAAATGAGATTTTCCATTTATATATATTCACGTTATACATATGAAGAATGTAATTTAGTTACAATCTCAACCCAGTTCTATTAGTTATGATGATGACTTTAAGGAAAAAATAATGTTGAAGAATTGTTTATTGACTTTAATTAGCCAAAACTGGGAATAAAAAACAATTTTCATGGTAATATATGCCCTGGGTCACATGATAACATTTGTTATGTTAATCTGAACATAGAGGTTTTTGTTTCAATTTATATTGGATGAAGTGTTGCCTTCTTTTTTTGGTGAACTGAGTTCTTGGCCTTTTTGTCTCTTGAAGGACTTTTGATTTTCAGCTTTTTTGCCCAATAAGGTAAAAATGAGGGAGCACATGACTTCCTGAAAAATAGCTTTTTCAGACTATTTCAGAGCCCACCTTCTTCCCCAGAAAGTGGTGAATTGAAAGCTCTGTTTCTAGTTACCCCTGTTTCTTCACCAACTTTTCCACCCACTTGTATCACTAGCTGTAACTCCTAGCTTCATAAAGTACTAGTTGAGACCAGTCCTGTTTTGTTACTTGTGTTCTAAGTTCTGCATATGAATATTTCAGAAGTCCATAATCTGCCCTCAAGCATTTGAGAACATAAACTGTTTTTCTTCTGGTTCCCTTGAGCTCCCTTGAGTCTCTTACCAAGAAGAATCATTTCTTTAAAGAAAGATTTTAAAGTTTAAATGAGAAATATTACTGGTCTATAGTTTACTGCCAGATCCTTTGGGTATATATTTATAGAAAACATAATGGATGAGTAATAAAGTGGTCAGTGGAGAACCATGCCATACTGTATTTTGATTAGGTAAGTAAATCTGAACTTTGTAAACAAATGTTGTTTTGAAATATCTGGAGGGACCATTCTTCAAATTCCTTTAGAAGTCTTTATCACGCCCTATAGGCAAGACTTCAAATGTTGAAATAATAAAATGATGTTGATTTTGATACATTTTCCTTTACCTGGAGCACAAGAGCATTGAGCAATGTTTCACAGAAACTGCACTGCTGAAAATTTGTCAGTATCCTTTCTTTCTTATATTTCCAATAGTTAAGAATTTAAAAAAATACTTGAATATGATAATAAGCAGTTTACTGAACAGCAGACTTTGGAATGCTAAAGAAAAAACAGCAAGATGAACTTAGCTTTCGATTTTAATCGATTAAAAATTAATTTTAGTAGACTCTTCATTAAATAGTATGGAATAAGGCTTTGTAAATGTATTGACAATAAATGGCAAAACAGTCCAACTTAATAAATATATCATTTTTTTATCTTTGAGATAAATACTTTGTCAGTTTTTTCATTTTGTTGCATGACACAAAGTATGGCCAAGTGTTTCATATTTCAAATCTTTAGCCAGACTTAAGTGAATTTTATTCATGATGGTTCTATGTAGCTAACCTTAGTAGATTTAGTATTATTTTGTCTTTCTTGGCTTCTCTAGGTTTTGCTGACAATTTTACTTTTATGATTCCCTATGTTCTTTATTCTCAAACTCCATTTAGGGAATCCCTGTTGTAGAGAATCAATCTATTATTATTATTACTATTATTATTATTATTATTAATGTATTTGACTTCCTTGGTATACTCCTGAAACAAGAAATGACATATGCAAGGGATCTTTCAAAATTTAATACTTATTTACACAACCAGATCAAATCTGACATACAGAGTGTATAGATAAAAGAATCTTCCTTTTTTATTTTCCTTTGTCCCTCTTTCCTCTTTTTCATGTGCTTTTCCTCTTTCCACAACTGTGTCTCCTTCACTGTCTCCACCCTGTTGCCACCACACACTTTCCCCAGTCCCTTTCCCTCCTCCTTTTTTTCTAAGTGCAATGGAAACAATAACTTACTCTAGGGTGACTTGAGTTTATGCACATATTCTAATTAGAAATAAATAGTCCTGAATGAACCATTTATAGGACAGTACAATCCTGTACTTGTATGCAGAAAGTATACGGAAATGGGAATTTTCCATGTATTTGGAGGTCATTAAAATTATTATTTATTCAAATGTAAAATGGTGTAAAAATTTAAGTGAATACTCAGATCTTTAGTTAAAGATGTGTAACATTTAAAGGAACACTGTAAAGCTCTCCAGAATGTAGATCATTTAAAAATATATTTTTTGCGTTAAGAATTAATATTAGTCAGGAAAGGGCACCGTTGGCTGGTTTATCCCTCACTTTAAAAGTTTGCATTATTTGTAAAGATATAATCTTAAAGATAAAATATTTTGAGTGTAAAATTATTAAATGATGGAAATTATGTTTCAGATAATATTGTATCATTCTTTAAATTTATCTCTTTCATATTTTAAATTAATTGTTTAATTCTCATGACAAATTGTGCAAATGCTATATATTTCAAAATTCAAAGTTATTTAGGTTTGTAAATAGAAGTAGAAGAATGTCAACGCATAAATGATTAAAAAGACTCAACGAACATCTAAAACTACTAGTGCTGTTTCTAATATCCAATGTTTTGTTTTGTTTTGTTTTGTTTTCAGGGCTGAGGACTGAACTCAGGGCCTTGTGCTTGCTAGACAAGCACTTTGCCACTGAGCTAAATCCCCAACCCCTAACACCCAATGTTTTGATGATGTCTCTTGAGATCCATGGGACTCAGCTTCTTCCTCAAAAATTGAGAGTGTTAGCTTAATGATCAAGGCATCCTCTTGACTCTATTTAAAGTCTTCCCTCCTGCACTATGAACTTAAACTCTTTCCTTTGGGATGTCAAGAGTGGGGAGAAATATCATTTGTATTTATGCTTATATATAATCAGGCAGATAAGAAGCTGTTTGAATGACAGTACAATTTCTAAATTTAAAATGTTGTGTTGACTAATGCAATAGATTTATACTTAGTTATAAGTAGAAGCTCTGAGTACCAAGGCATATGATCAGGTAAAGTATGCCCCGAGATAATATATTTTTTGACAAATCAAAATAATCAGTAAGAGAGCAGACATTTTCTTAATGGAGTTTATCAGCTTCTACTAGAGTGCTTGTTAAAAGAGAAAAGATGTAGTTGAATTTTCCAACTTCAGTTAGAAAGGTTTGGATATGTGATATCTTCATGATTAATATATCTGGAAGTGTTAATTCCACACTGAAAAGGTCATTGTTATAATTATAGAAATGGATATGACTATTACCACTGCATTTGATTAAGTAAAAGGTAGCATAGTTACATTTATTACTTTAGTGTGTCAAACCATTGTATAAAGCTTTTGCTCCAGGCGAACAGGCATGTGACATAAATACAGAGATTTTTAAAAAAGAAGAAAATCTCCTGCAGTATATCAGGGAAAAGAAAATATTATATGCTTTATGTTCTGGAGGTTATGAGAAAGTCAACTAGAAATAATTCCTCTGTTTAAACCAGGCATTTTGTAAAAGAGAACCACTACTATATATTGTTGTTTAGATTCCCTGTGAATAACTGGCAATGTGAGGCTATGGTAGTCACAGCTCTTTATTCCTTCCAAACCAGTTATTGTGCTGCTAATTAGAATTGGATATTGGTGGTAGTGGAAATGGAAGAGACTATCAATGTTACTTTGTGTTAAATTTTAATCACACAAGTTAGGACATTCAGAATTATGGTTTCCATGGTAGCCACAACACTGAGCCCTGTGTGAAGGCATTACAGTGGGGGTCTTTGATTAAAAGAAAGTAAACCAGAAGTGAAACAAAATGCTCCATATGTGTAGCTAAAGTTACCAAAGAGAGGGAAAAAGTACAGCTCCCTTGTCCTTAATTATATTTGACCAATGGTAGGTCACGTGTTTGTGCAATACACTGAATGGTCTGTTATAATTCTCTTGTGGATGTTCTGTTATTATTGGGTTTTAAATATTTTTTCTAGCACTCTGCATTTTTTGAATTTGTCCAATTTATTATTATTTTTCCATTTTATTAATAACTGCTGACCCTGCCTTTTGGGACTTTGTGACATTTCATGCAGAAGGAAGGTTTTTCCCCCCCCACTGGATTTTTTTTTTTAATATGGTAGGTAGAATTATAAGGCTGGTAGTTTTTGTTTATTGTTTTTCATTTTGAAAGTTTTCATTTTTTATTAAGTGAGTTTTTATCATTACCGTGAGAAGAATCCTAAGAAAGAAATGAGAATGATTAATTCAGGCTGTGCAGAATGTTAAATCTATTAAAAGATGTTTTCAGTAAAAATAGAGTGACCCATCACTGTAGACAAAATGTACTTGGAGACTATTTATTTCTGAAGAATATATTTTATGTCAGAAAGGTGGATAATAATCATCAAACTATTATGTTATATTCTTGTCTCATTTTAGATAAAATGAAATATTTACTACATACTTAAAAATATGTAGGGATCATCCAGTTAAATACATGCACCAGCATGACTGACAATATTTTGAGCTAAAGAAACAGAAAATGCCAGATCAAATAAGGAATTTTTCCTATATTGCAACAGTGTATTATTGAGCAACTATTATGGTATAATTTTGCTAAGTTTGTTACTGTCTAGCTTTATCTTTTAAGGAGGTCTAGGGACATTTGTTAAAAATAAATAATAAATAAAAAGAAATATATAAAAAGAAATATATAAATAAAATGTATAAATAAATAAAAAGATATATATGTATATATTTCTGCATTTTCAATTTTAATTACAGAAAATGCTAATCAAACTAATATTTCTCACAATGTAGTTAAAAACTCCATAACTTAGATCCATAGCAAGTAATCCATGTTATTGTAGTCTCAATTTTTTTCCATACGACTCTGTTAATCCTTGGGCATAGATGAATGTGAGTGTTGTCAGACTCTAACATCATTTTATAGAACATTCATCTGTTGAAAGTGTTAGCAATTTTTTTTTGTAAAGGATCAGATAGGAAATACTTTAGGCTTTGTAGGGCATGGGGTTTGTCCTACTACTAACTCTACTATTGTAGTTTAAAAGCAGCCGTGGTCAACAAACATACCCATGTTCTAATAAAACTTCAAATTTGTCATTCACGTACTTTTCACATCATGAAGCACAATTTTTTTCCTTAACGTTTTTCAACAGTTACAAAATATAAGAAACATACTTAATTCTTAAGACATACAAAACAAGCAGTGTGACAGGTTATCTTTTTGTGTTTTATGTTGTGAAACCCTAGTCTATTGAATTTTCTGTTTTTATTAGATTATTTTTGTTTTGGTGGAGTGGAGATTATTCATTTCAGTATTATTGACATCTTCTTGCATGACAATAATTGCTTATTAAATACCATATATTCAAAGTTATTTTTCAAAGTTTCTATATGATTTTCACTGAAGTTCTGAATATTTGCTGATTTATTCTGAAATAAAGTCTACCTCGATTCAGTATGTAGAACTTTTTTCCCCATGAGGTTTTTTTTTTTTTTTTTAAGAGAAGGACAGTGAAAGAGAGAATCAATTTTTATTGAGTTTTTCACATGGCTTTTGTTGCTCTGACACTTGGTTGTGTAGATGGGTGCTGGGTTTTGAACCCATGTACATGTGCATGCAACGCAAGTGCTGTGACCTCTGAGCCACCACTCCTGGCCCCACATGTGAGTTTTAACTAAATTGAGAGACAACTAAGGATTTGACAGATCAAGATCAAAATGTTAATGAAGTAGTCAGAGAATTTGATTTACACACATGACTTCAATGAATTCCTTAATGTCACATTCTGAAATTAAGCCATTTCAAACACACCTGGATACTTATTCACCTCCATAGGTAGGGTGCCACCACTATAAAACTTATGGTATGGAATAATTCACCAGAATTTTGTGGGTCTGGATGCTCAGAGATTAGAGAGGAACCAGGAATGACTGAGCATATCAAGTTCCTTCCCTAAACTTACCCACCTTCCTTTCCTCCAGCAGAGTGAATGAAGGTTGCCCAATGTAAAAAAGTTAAGTTCAGTGCTGTTCTTTCGAATAAAAGAATGAACTCAGGCAAAAAGGCATTTTTTTCATTCTTCGTAGTCATCTTTTCAGACTATCATAACAAAATATCATTGTCTAGATGGTTTAAACAACAGAAATTTATTTATTGTTTTGGGTCTCATAGGAGTCCCATAACAACATACTAGCCCATTCAGTTCCTAGGGAAGGCTGTCTTCCTGGCTCTCTTCATGCCTGCCTTCTAACTGTGTCCTGACCTGGCCTTTCTCTATATATGCAAAAGCGATGAGAGAGCTTTCTGTTGTCTTTTCTTATAAGAATGCTAATCCTATTAAGTGCTTTTACCCCTGTGACACAATAAGAAATATATATTTGGTCCCTGCTCCAGTTTCCTGACACACACCTCCTAAAACCATTGGAATCTCTGAAGCATTTTTCCTGACGGATCCTGTAACTCCTGGGATCTCTGAGGTTAAATGTGCACAATTTTCCTTCAGTTTTGCTAATGACATTTGCTGGTGACTGGGTGCTTCTGGATAGCCTCAGAACCTGCCCAACTTGCCATGTTATCAGAGGGTGGAAATATTCACCCTCTCCTCCCAACCTCCAAGGAGGGGAGAGGGCCTGGAGATTGACTTACTCACCAATGGCCAGTGATTTTCCCAATCATGCCCATGTGATAAAAGCACCATAAAAATCCAAAGGAAAGTGTTCAGAGAGTTTCTGGTTTGGTGTATATTCAGTAGTGCTAAGAGGGTGTTATGCCCAGAGAGGACATTGATGCTGTGGTCCCATACCTTGTTTTATACATCTCTTTTATCCAGTTGTTTGTGAGTTGTGTACTTGTACAACAATTTTGATTTTCTAGTAAGTAAAGTGTTTTTCTAAGTTTTATTCTCCATTTTAACAAATTTTTGAACCCTAAAAGGAGGTCATGGGAACCTATTATTTACAGCTGGTTAGTCAGAAGCACGGGTATCAAACCTAGACTTGCAGCTGGTATCTGACGCTGTGGACGGGGCAGTTTTGTGAGAGTAAGCGCTTAGCCAGTGGGTTCTATGTTAACTCCAGGTAGATTGGATCAAAATTGTTATGAGCTGTGGGATACCCATGTGGTTTCTGGAGTGTTGGAGAATCCCTTGTGGTGAGAAAGACCCTCAGATGTTTGGTGAATTTAAGTATTGAGATTAGTAGTATTGATAGGACATGAGGGAGAATTTTCCTTACAAACTTTATGACCTAATTGAATCTTAAATTCTTCCTTAGAAACTTTACCTGAAAATACAGTCATGTTGGGGATTGAGGTTTCAACAAATGAATTTTGAGAAACTCAAATCAGTCTGTAGCACCTACTCTGTCTGTGTCAGGCTGTTCATTAGTACTGGATGTGTGATAATTAGCAAGTTTCTGGTGTTTAAAGTCCATTGACAGAGACAGATATTCCTCAAATAACTGTACTAATTAATGGATAATTTTCAAAGCAAAATGACTCCTTTGAAAGAAAGGACTAATATTTTGAGAACATTATACTAATAAAGATTATGTATAATACATTATAAACAAATTTAACCTAGCCTGGTGAGCTTAGAAAAGGCTCTCTGGGAACTAGTCAGGAGTATTCTAGACAAAGAAATCAACATGTTTGTAACTTTTGTCCCTGTAGGGAATAGGTATCTATAACTTTCCCTGTTTATTTACTATGAAGAGGATCAGTAATTCCTTGATTTTTTTTTCTATTGCAGCTTACCTTTTGGTCTAACCAAATAAAGGAATAAATCCATGGTCTGTAGAAAGTTATTCAGTTGAACTCAAAGCAACTTACCTGAAAAAGTATGCAATCAAATCATTTGACTGTTTTATATCCTGGCTTTAATTTTATGATTATGAAGGTTGCCCTGGTTAAATATTAACTACTAAGAAATGAGAAAGTTTTTTAATACATGAGTTTATAAATCAGAACTCTGAATAATACAATAAGTAGTTTATACAGTAAGTAGTGAATCAAAACAATATTCACTTTTGTCCTTTGCAAACAGCATCCGGTTATATCAGTTAAAAGGGGAAATTCATTCATGTTTTCCATAACCAAGTAAAAAAAGTACCAGAATAATGATTAAATGAGGTTTAAATAAAAAGCATTTTGTCTTTTAAGAATTCTCTTAAGTTATTGGTGTGTTCATATTATAAAAGAATAGACAAATATTTGAAATATACCTGAGAATATCATAGAATATAAATGATAATATGTAGGTAATTGAAATGTAAATAAGTGTGGGTGAAGTTACTTGTATTGGACACCACTTGAAAAGAAAGTTCCTTACTAACCTTTTCCTAGACTTGACTTTGGAAGGTCTTTAAAGCATCTACTTGCCTCCATGAAAAGAGATGGGATTAGTTGAGGAAGGAATTTTATGTGAGTTCTAGATGTTAAGAGTCTTTAGAAATCACTGCTGCTTGTTCATTATGCAGAATAAAAACAGTTATGATTTCACAGTGAATAAATGTTTCCAATAAGAAAGGAAACATGAAATTTCATAGGGTTTGTCATACTTTTCTGTGTGCGTCAGGAACCTAGTAATTGTAATCTTTTATAGAAATTATGTACCTTTCTATTATACATAAAAGACATGGTTCTATATAAAATATTATTTGTAAACTCTCAATAATGAATCTTCACTAAATTAGTTCTGATCTATCTAATTCAGTTGTATATCTATAGTAATACTCAAAGGCATGCTTAAATTTAAGATTTATGATGATAGTAAAAAATTTTGTGAAGAGTTAGTGAAGCATTCCTATTGTCATAAAAACTCTCCATTAAGCCAAATAGAATATCAAGTTTTGTTCAAGAACACATCATTTATTTTGGTTGATTGGCATCCTGCGAATCCTGAGATGTAAATATAAAATGTAAAATTATATGCTAGATGTGAATATTATGAGGTAAAGATTTAGAAAAAATTAGAGACATAAAGTGCAGTTTGGAATCACAAATTTTGACCCTTACTTTGCCAAATTCTTATGCTGAGAAACTTCTTTGTATTAAATACAAAACATGTTTTTCACATTACCACATGCTAAGCTTTTTGAGTAATTAACATTACTCAGTGTAGTGGTCAACCACAAGGAGAAAAAGAATGTATTTTGATCTGTGTAATTCAACATCTGGTTGTCACTAGAACGCTAAGACCACCAGATATACCTTTTGCCAGATGTGGCTTATTGTTACATTATATTTTATTTAATTCAGCCATAGGTATTTGAAAAGAAATCAGCTATTTCCAGGGATAAACAAACCTTAAGTAGTTTATAAAGTCATTCATTGAAATGGTAAAAGCATTCATAATAAAAATAATGAGCACTATTGAGAAGTCTCTGGATACTTGCTATTTCCCTATATATTACCTTGTTTAATTTTTATAATATCAACTCTGTGAGAACTGATTCTCTTTGCTCTTGTCTTTGCAATAGATTTGGAAAAAAATGAGTATACAAAATTGTGGAAAGTCACAAAACTTTGGAAAGCCAAACTTCAGATGAGACCAAAGTGCTACACGGTACACACCTTCCATCTATTGACTGTAGTTTCCAGTGTAACTTTTGACCCATCCAGTGGGAATAACCTGAGCATCTAAATTCCATAGGTCAAATAACCAAATTTTTTACATATTTAATAAGGGATTACAAGTTGCTCTTATGACTAACCAACATAATTTGAAGCTATTTCTTGTGAAGGGAGAGAGAGAAAAATATTTTATCAATATGTCTTCCCTTGGTGAACTTGCACATTTTTTTTAATGCTGTGTTCAAGATTGTGTTTACACTCTGTGTTGGTAGGTAATGCAGCCTATTAAAAATTATGTGATGTTATATAATTTCCAAATTTGTATTATTTTAAATTTAACTTTTTCCTTTTCTTGTTTATTAAAATACAATACAATAGATAATGTACTCAGAAACACATCTGTGTTATTAAACATTTAAAATATCATAATTCATATTTAGAAGGATAAGAGTAGTTCAAATATTTTAAATATAGAGTGTTTGTACAAAAATATTCTTCACAACTTACAACATGCCAGGTTAGTTAAAAACATTAAACACTGTTAAGTATTGTTCTTTATTAGGTGAGCTTATCTTGTATAACAGCTAAATGACGTCATTGGTATTTCCTTTTGCTAATAGCAGTGTGGTACATGCCACAAATCATTCCATGGAACTAACTGTCATAAAAGAGAGTGTAAGGTTTTAGATTTCAACTAAGGTTAAAAATAAGAAAAAATCAAGTATTATGACTATGATTACCTTAGTCTGATTTTTACAGACTTTATTGCATTCCTGTAGCATTCCAAGTAAGGCAAATAATTGTATATGTAACTCAGTAGGACTTCTGTACTTTGGTTTCAGTGATATAGTTTATATTCAATGCCTACTTATAAAAAAAAGTCTTAAAAGAGTTTATTATAATTTTGTAGAATTAATGATAGAGACTATTGGGGTGCTTTTTTCTTTTTTCCCTACCTGAAAACCGAGCTTAGAATCACATGGAGAAAGCTGCATTAAAGAATTATACTAAAGTAATGTTTTAAAAAATAATTTGCCTCGATACTGCAGAAGTAGAGATATCTTAGTCTTTGCATATTCATTTTCTCTTTTCTTGAAATCTGAGAAAATCATGACTGTCTGTAATATTTGAATAAATTCTGAAAGTATAATTTAATAGGTCTAATATTTAATCCCTTAATTTTGTTTCTTTAAATCATATAAAACTTCAAACTTAATGGTCTGAGGTTTTCACAGTTTTTCTTTATTTATGACATCTTGATGGTGACTGTATTAACCAATTTTTAGTTTACATTGCATCTGGTTTTACCTTCCAGAACTTCATAACAATAGTGTTTCTGTCAATATTATAGAACAACTTGATGGATTGGAAAAAAAGAAGTAGAAATTCAAATCCCAAGAGATGGTGGAGGCTGGATTAGCTCATATGTATTGCACATACTTAGCGATTAATTTTACAAATGCATGCATTTAAAACCATAAAATGCATTTGGCTTACATTCTCAAGTATAAATATGTGTACTGCATAAACAAGTGAATGAATTCACTACAGAATGAATGATTAAATGACTGAAGAAATAACTGAAAAGTTTCTTTGTAAATCATGAGCTCAAAATTAGTTTTCTATATCAAGCGTTCTGTACACTGTATCTATGAGAAAGGCATCTTGGGAATGAGCATCTAAATATACCATGGTGATTTTA
>PVKS010009482.1:0-63831 GCA_004027875.1 Aplodontia rufa
AAAAAAAAAAAAGACTGAGAAAGTGGCAGGAGCCAGAGAAATAGCCTACTAGCATGGTCATAATGGCAGGATCTCCTTCTCTTTGAGACTGAAAGATATTACAATGTATAGACCACATTTTCATTATTCATTCACCTATCAATGAATATTTGGGTTGTTCCCACATCTGGGCTCTTGGGGATAACAATGGCATGCACATGAGGGTGCAGATCCCTCTTCAATACATATTTCATTTATTTTAGATATACAGTGTAATTGATGATCATACGAGAGTTCCATGTTGAATGATTTTTTTAGAAACTTCCATACTGTCTTCCACAAAAACGACGTTCTGGGAAGGTGCTGATATTCTGGGATGGCATGTGGATATGAATAATATGTTTCTTGTCATAATTTCAAGAAATAACCCACTGAATCAACCTCCTTGGAGCTTAGTGTTTCAGAATGAATGAGAAGGAGTAGTTTGAAAGAAACTTCTTCAAAGGAGAAAGCATCTTGAAACAGGTATGTGAAATTTTCAAATTGTCATATTTTATTGACAAACATGATGTAAGTCATTTAACTCTAAAATATTTGGTAGATTGAAAATAGACTAGCCTAGCATGCCTAAAAATCTTCCAAATTTAGTATTAAATTTTTAATCCAAGTATTCAAAGGACAAAAATACAACCCGTTCTGATTTGTTTTCAAGAACAACCTACTGACACCATGGAATATAGAAATTTACCAGCCAAACTTCAGTAAAAGCCTTCATATATTTGGTAGCTGAAATTAAAATAATGAATACCATGATTCAGTAAGTGCGGTCAGAGGTGTGTTTCTTACGTTTGAGTCTGAGCATCTTCATGAAACGTGTTTTCTGAACAATGGACAGAAAATAAAATTAAATCCTGAAATAAACTCTGGTTATGAAACACATTCAATAATATTTTGATACATTAACAAGTAAAATAAAAGTAGTTTAGGTATTATTTCATCTTTAAATCAATACCATTGCCTTCTTTTATACATATTATTACACATCATTTATCAACATAGTGCATGCTTTATACATACCATACTTTGTGGAAACTATATGTGTATTTTATACATAGTATATTGTCTATGAAAAATAAGGCACATAATATATTTGTGTACTTTTCAGAAATAAATTTGCAAATGTACATATTGGAGGTTCCCACTCAGCGTCTTTTTATTGCTCGAGCACCTAATAAAACAATGTGGACACCACTGGCCCAGGCACTGCACAGCCCTTAAAATCTCCCCATGTCCATCTCCACTTTGGTCCAATCCAACCTCCATCCCATAACCCAGCTCATTTGTTCAAACTTGGTTCATCTGACTTCCCTCAAGACAATGACTACATCTAATGCCTTGTCTTCACCCTTGGTCTGTGGTTCTCTCCTTCCAATCACTTCCAGTTCCTTCCACATTAGTACAGTGTGGTCCACAAGAGCAGAATTACCTGGCATAGTAAAGATTTAGACTCCATCTGGCCTCTTAGGCTTATCTGTTGTTCTCAGAATGTAACCATGTTAAAACACTCCAAGGATGGACACAACTTAGACTGTATCCATCAGTGTATAACCAAATCCCACAGCAGCACCTGGCACATTCAATAAGTATTTATTTAATTAATCAATCGCCATGGGAAGTTGGGTCCAGAGAAACTTCTACCATCAACTACTCGCTATGTCCCAACTTTCTTCTCCACTTTTATGAGCCTGTGGCCTGGGCCTTGGCACCTCTTTTTCTTACCTTTTTTTCATTTCAGGACATTGTGTGGCTCTTCCCAACCCCTATAACACACCCAAAACCGCACTCTAAGTTCAAATCCCAAGCATAAGGGATTAAGAAGAATCAGTCCTTTCCCTACCCCTGGACCCAAAACTTCTTGTGCAAACCAAACCTTCTCTTTGACAGCCAGGAATTGATCCAATTACCAAAAATTTCTATAATTCCAGGGTCTAATAGAGGTCTACTGTCCTCTATGAAAATAGCAGAGACACTCAAGTAGCAATCAATTGAGCAAAGAAACTCAGTTTTCCTTGGAGAAATTCTATCTTATTTCCTTTAGAGAAATCAGCTCTCAGAGTTGAGATTCAGTTACCTGCATGACCTGCCAGCATGTTTAGACAGTGCCACCCAGGTGATTCTTCAGCTTTATTAGTCCTAAGGCGCTCTCTTCTTCAGTTGTGGTGATAGAGGGTTTCACAGGGCATGAGCATCTCTAGCCTATAAAAGGATCCAAAAATCACTCCTGAAAGCAATACAATGCTATAGAGGAAGAGAGGAACAAAGATGCAGCCACAGGGATAACAAGTTAAATCCTCTCCATCAGATGAGCATAGAACTATATCTCATAGCACAGTGGACTATAGACCTCTGGGCTGAAAAAAAACATGGCTCTATTATTCCTAGAAAGTGATGGCCACTCACAGGCCATGCCTGGTGCTTCACAGGAAAGAGACAGCTGTTCAGAGAGAGAGTTTCTATTAGATTTATAATTGACATTGGGGCAGGTATGCTGAAGCTGTGACAAAAAGGGATAAAAGTCAACAGATGCATGGAATTACAGAAAAACTGGGAAAGTGAAGGGTCTTGCTAGAGAAGCAATCTTCCCCCAGGGTCTCATGTGTCATCCTGGGGATACAATAAAGAAAATGCCAATGACTGTGGTATGATGAACACATTTCTAAGCTTAGGGATGTCTGGGAATCGTTTCCCATACAGATTAAGCATGTAAAGCTTGGTATTCCTCCCGTAGAGTGTTTTTATGTTCATTTAACTTCTAAATATGGCTTTGGGCATATGATTTCTTTACTAGTAGTTTAGATATCCCCAGAAGTGCAGGGAAAGGAGAAAGAGATGTGCCAAATGGCAGTACTCCATCAAGCTAACCACCTGGGGAATTCTATGGGGAAATACATTGTGATACAGACATTCCAGTAGTTTGTAAGTCAGGACAAGCCCTGAGAATATTGAATATTCAATGTCATATTAGCCTTGTGGCTCCACATTCTGAATCAGCTCATGAGTGCCACCAGTCACAGTGACTATACCACCAGCTCCATGCCTGCTGCATCCCAGGCACTCCTCTCAGTGTGCATTTTTCACTGGGCTTTGATTTTCCCTTTGTTCAAGACCCAAGTAGTATATGTAGCCCTCAACTGAGTGTTCTACCCTGGCATCTGCCCACTCTCAATCATCCCAAATGTATATTCAGAACTGAGCCTATAGGTTCTTTCTTCTCTCCCCATAAAGATGAGAAGAGACAACAAATAAAAATGACATGAAAAGATATTAAAATAAATTCAGAGAGATAATCCATACGATAAAAATACAAACATATATTAAAATAAACCTCCAGCCCTCCAATTCCACCTCACTGTCAGATCCTTGTCATCCTTGTGTGTTATCTCACTGAGACCATTTAAACAGAAAGAAGAGAGATATATCCAACCTCTACCATGACGTATGTACACCCATTGTCATCCAATCTCTCTGCCTTCCTTCCTGTTAACCTCTACTGGGCTGTACTCTAAACTCAGGCTTATTTTCCACCTGTACACTGAATCCCATTCTTTCTCAACTACTTATGGACATTTCACCAATATTCTCTTCCCCTGACTTACTGTATTTTCAAAATTCTTCCTCTATATTAACCTGTACATGATTACATATGTTGGACACACCATGGGATAATCCTGTTGAGTCATCATCTTCTGTATTTCCTTCCCCTTGAGTGCAAACAAAATCTATGACTTGAATTTAGCCAAATAAATATAATAAAGGGATGGTCCATAATGCCTCAGACTATATTGTGTTATACGGTTAGAGCATCCCTAATCTGAAAATTCAAAATCTAAAATGTTCCAAACTCCAACTTTATATTTATTTCATACTGTGCCACCAAGTTTGTAGTCATCTGCTATTCAACAATAGAAAACAAACACAGCTGGAAAGATGGTGGAGTAAAAGTAGCAAGCATCACCTAGAAGCTCCTCAACATCAGACCTACAAAAGGGGAAGATGGCTGCTCTTCAAAGTGATAATCAGGGCTACATAAAAAGGAGATTCACCTTAAATGTATATATCTACCACTGTCATTTGTGCTATTCTTGGTTCCCCCACCCAAATGGACTGGAAAGTCATTAGGACACTTCAAGATTCTAGAGTAAAGACCCTGCTGTTGAGAAATACTCACAACTCAGTCAGGTAATGGTGACCCTTATTCCACAATTGATCCAACCCCATCTGAGGCTAAAAATTACTTTAACTCGTAGAATTGAGGAATCAAAAATCCCTAAACAAAAATCAGGCCCCACCTCCAGAAGGAACAATCAGAGGGAAACCTGTTTCCCCCACATAGACATCTACTCATATATCCTAAACAGAAATCCTATAATTAAAACAGAAATAAAAACAAGTACTTACATATAAAAGAAGAAAGGGAACACATCTCCATTGATGTGCAAGAGCAGGACCTCAGAAAACATGAGGAAACAGACCAACAAAATTTACAATCCCCCTACAAAAGATCACACAAAAATGAAAGTGGAGGAAATTCTAAAGAAAGATTACAAAAAAAAACTGGTTATCAAAATATTTAATGAACTAAAATAAGATCTAAGGAATCAATTTAGAGAGCAAATTCAAGAGATGAAAAACCATTTCAATAAAGAAATAGAACTATTTAAAAGAAACCAGTCAGAACTGCTGGAAATTAAATAAATAATGAATCAAATTTATAATTTCCTTCAAAACATCATCAATAGATTACATTGCATGGAAAACAGAACTTCAGTGCTTAAAGACAGCTCATCAGGCCCTGAAGACAGGATACATGGATTTTAGTACACAAAATATAATAAAGGAAAAAATAGGACCTTATAAGAATATACAATAACACTGGGACAACATAAGAGACCAAACCTGAGAATCAGTGAGACAGAAGACTACATGGAGATACAAGATATAGGTATTAAGAACATTTTCAATGATATAGTCACAGGAAAAAATCTTCCCCATCACTGAAAGGAGATTGACAACCACATTCGAGAGGTCTACAGGATCCCATACAGACCTAACCAGAAGAGAAGTTCTCCAAGATGCAGCATAATCAAAATGTCTAGCATAGAAAGTTAGGAAAGAATTTTAAAATCTGCAATAAAAAAGCATTATTTCACATTTAGAGGCAAACCAACAAGACTCACTTCAGACTTCTCAACTCAAATCATAAAATTAAGGAGGGCATGGAACGAGATATTTCAAGCTCTAAAAGAAAACAATTGCCGGATAAGATTGTTGTATCTAATAAAGCTCTGTTTCATATTTGATGGGGAATAAAAACCTTCTATGACAAGGGTAAACTAAAAGAATACATGACAACTGAGCCAACACTACAAAGAATACTCAAAGAAAAATTGTACACAGAGAAACACAAGAACAAATTTAAAAAAAAACTTTCAAATAAATTAAGATAAATAAAATGCAAATCATCTAAATGAGAACAAAGACAGAATTAAATACAACAACAACAACAATAAAATAGAAATGGCAGCAAACCACAAGCACATCTCCATAATGACTCTGAGTATAAATGGTCTCAACTCCTCAAGTAAGTCATAAGATTAGTAGAATGGATCAAAAAACAAGATCCAACTATATGCTGTTTGTTAGAGATTTGTCTTATAGGTAAGACACTTAGAGACTGAAGGTAAAAGGATGGAAAGAAAAATATTCCATGCAAATAGACTCTGAAAACAAGTCAGAGTAGCTATTCTCATATATGACAAAGCTAATTTCAAGCAAAAATTAATCAGAAGAGACAAAGAAAGCCATTACATCCTGGTAAATTAAATAATCAGCAAGAAGAATTAACAATGGTTAATCTATATGCCACAAATGTCAAGACACCCATTTAGCTTTAGAAAAATACTCCTCAACAATAAATCCCAGATAGACTCCAAGACAATAATACTGGAAGATTTCAACACATCCTTCTCACAAAATGACAGGTCATCAAAGCATAAAACTAAAAATGATATCTGCAACTTAAATAATACTATAAATCAAATGGACCTAATAAGTATTGATGGAATATTTCACCTTAAAACAGCTCATGAAAATAGACCATATTCTAGAACACAGTTAAGTCTTACTAAAAAAAAAAAAAAAACCAATACAATACAACCTCATTTATCATATCAGATCATAATGGAATGAAACTAGAAATCAGTTGCTAGAAAAATGACAGAGACCACACAAACACATGGAGATTAAATAAAACTATTTTAAATTAAGAACAGATTAAAGAATAAATGAGAGGGAAAAAAACCCAAGAAATTCTTAGAAAAAAAATGAAAAGATACAAGATATCAAAACCTCTGGGACAGTATTAAAGCAGTACTAATAGGGAAATGTATTGCATTGAGTGCCTACATTAAAAAATAGAGAGATCCCAAGTAAATAAACTTATTTTCCACTTCAAGGTCTTAGGAAAAAAAGAATATACTCATCCCAAAGTCGGAAGAAGATAGGAAATTATAAAGATCAGAGAGAGTTGAAATTAATGAACTTGAGAATAAAAAAACAATACACAGGATCAACACAACAAAGCTGGTTCTTTGAAAAGATAAATAATATTGAAAATCTCTTAGCCAAACTAACCAAAAGAAGACCCAAATCAGTAAAATTGGAGACGATAAAAGGGATATCACCACAGACACTTCTAAAATCCAAAAGATTTTTATAAATTTATACTCAAGTAAACTGAAAATTCTAGAAGACATTAATGACTTTCAAGACACATATGACCTGCCCAAATTGAATGAGGAAGATATAGAAAACCTAAACAGATCAATATTAAATAATGGAATTAAGACAACAATTAAAAGCCTACCAAAAAAAGAAAAACCCAGGACCAGATGGATTCTACCAGACCTTTAAAGAAGAACTAACACAAGTCTTCCTTAGATTATTACATAAAATGAAAGGGAAGGAACTCTCCCAAATACATTCTAGTATAACCCTTATATCAAAGCCAGACAAATACCCAAAACAGACAAATCTAGGAAAGAAAATTAGAGACAAATATCACAAATGAACAAAAATGAAAGAAAAAAATCAATAAAATGTTAGTAAACCACTTCCAGAAACATACACTACAATCAAATGGACTTCATTCCATCAATTCAAGGTTAAAAATACACAAATTAAAATAAATATCACTTAAATAGAATGCAGAACAAGAATCATATGATCTTCTCAATAGATGCAGGAAAGGTCTTTGATAAACTACAGAAGCCATTCATGTTAACAACACTATAGGAACTAGGAATAGAAGAAATTTACCTCAAGGGAAAAACATTTCCTCCAAAATCAGGGCCAAAGAAAGGATGTCCACCCTCAGTACTATGATTCAATGTGGTTCCTGAAGCTCTTACCAAAGTAATCAGGCAAGAGAAGGAAATTAAAAGGGTACAAAGTAGAAAAGAAGTCAAGAAGGCTCAAGAAGAAAAACCATGAATCAATAAGTGAGATTCCATCAAATTTAAAAGCTTCCGCACAGCAAATGACAAAGAGAGTGAAGAAAGCCTACAAAATGGGGGTGGGGGCGATCTTTGACAGTCACTCCTCTGACAGGGGATTAATATCCAGAATATATAAAGAACTAAAAAAACTCAACACCACAAAAATCAAACAACCCAAATAAATTGGCCAAAGAATTAATAAAAATTTCTCAAAAGAGGAAATACAAGTGACCAATAAATATATGAAAAAATGTTAAACATATCTAACAATCAAAGAAATGCATATCAAAACTACACTAAGATTTCATGTCACCCCAGTCAGAAGGTCAATTTTCAAGAACACAAATAATAATAAAAGTTGGTGAGGATATGGGGGGAAAATATGCACTCATACATTGCTGGTGGCACTGAAAATTGATTCAACCATTATGGAAAGCAATGTTGAGACTACTCAAAAATCTGGGAATGGAACCACTACATAAAACAGCTATGTCACTCCTTGGTATTTATCCAAAAGAACTAAAACCAGCATGCTGTACTGATACAACTACTTCCATATTTGCAACAGCACAATTCATAATAGGCAAATTATGGAATCAACCCAGATGCCCATCAATACAATAATGGATCAAGAAAACGTGGTACATATACACAATGGAGTTTTACTCAGCCATAAAGAAAATTAAATAATGGCTTTTTCTGGTAAATGGATAAAATAATCATGCTAAGTGAAATAAGCCAGACTCAGAAAATCAAGAGTCAATTTTTTTCTCTCACTGTAGAAGCTAGAGGAAAATCAGAGGGTGGGGCAGTGGCAGTGGAGGAGATTGGATATCACAGAAATATAAGGTAAATCCGTAGATTAAAAGAAGGAGAATAAAAGGGAGGGAAGGAGGAAAGAAGGGAAAGGGGTAGAAAATATAAAACACATTTAACAATAGCATGTTATATACATATATAAATGTACCCAAAAGAATTTCACCTGCATATACATATATACATAATGTAAAAATGAACATATGTATATAAAATACCAATAAAAAATAAACAAAGCGTATTCCTCTGATTGATGTCCTTGAGAATTCTCTGCAGAGCAGGCTTTGTGTTCATGTACCTTGCTAGCTTGAATTTACCATTGAAGTACTTAATTTATCCATCACATTTAAAGCTGACTTTTGCAGAATATAGTATCTTTGGCTGAAAATTATTTTCTTTCAATATTTGAAAAATACTATTCCATGCTCTCCTGGTCTTTATTGTCTGATCTGAGAAAACCATAGTAATCCTTATTGGTCTACCTCTGAATGTTATTTGGTGTTTTTCCCTTGCTGTTTTAGTATTCTTTCTTTGATTTCTCTGGTATTCATTTTATATATGATGTGTCTTTGTGAATTTCTCATTTGGTTAGGTCTGTTCAGTGTTCTATAGGCAACTTTAATTTGATTTTCTGGATCAATGCTGTGTGGGGAAAATTCTCCTTGGCAATTTCACTCAGAAGATTCTTAATGCCCCTTGTTTGTTGTTCAATGATGTCTTCAATCCCAATTACTCTCAGGTTATTTTTTCTCATCTCATCAAATACTACTTCCAAAACCCACAAACAGAAGAAAGTCAATAATCACATAACACACTAAAAGATATGCAAGATGGCACAAAACACAGTAATAGTCACAACATCAGGGACCCAGAATCCCATATCTATTCTAACTCTGAATGTGGATGGACTTAATGCCCCAATCAGAAGACACAGACTGGCTTACTGGATCAAAAAACAAAATCCAACAATATGCTGCCTACAGGAGACACACCTCACAATCAAAAACGGACACAGACTGAAGGTGAAAGTTTGGCAAAATGTCTACCAGGTTTGTGGCCCAAAAAAGCAAGCCAGCATTGTGATTCTTATATCCAACAAAGTGAATTTTGACCAAAACTAGTCAGAAAGTACAAAGGGACAAAGAAGGTCACTATACCATAGCAAAAGGAACAATTCATTAAGAAGACATAACGATAATTAACATTTATGCCCCCAATTACAACCCTTCCAAATATATGGAAAAAGTACTCAAGGACATTAAACCCCTCATCGATCTCAACACAATAATACTGGGAGACTTTAATAAACCATTATCAACAATAGATCTTCAAAGCAAAAAATCAACAAAGATATCTCTAACCTAAATAACTCTATAAATCAACTGGACTTAACAGACATTTACAGAATATTCCATCCCAAATTGCCTGAGTTTATCTTCTTCTCAGCAGCTCATGGATCCTTCACCAAAAAATACACCACATCCAAGTCCGTAAAGCTAACATTAACAAATATAAAAAAGTATTCTGTCAGACCACAATGGTTTGATATTAGCGATTAAAAGCAAGAAAAAACAACATAAACTACTCAAATACTTGGAAATTGAATAATATCCTCTTAAACAAAGAATGGATAAAGGAGGTAATGAGAACAGAAATCAAGAAATTCTTGGAAATGAATGAGAATGATGAAACAATGTTTCAAAATCTCTCAGATAGTATGAAAGCATTCTTAAGAGATAAATTTATAGCACTGAGTGCCTTCATTAAAAATCAGGAAAGGGCCCAAATAGACTTATGCTCCAACTCAAATCCCTACAAAAAGAAAAACAATCCAATCCCAAACCTAATAAAAGACAGGAAATAACTAATATCAGAGCTGAAATTAATGAAACTGAAAACAAAAAAAAAGCATCAACAAAACAAAAAGTTGGTTCTTTGAAAAAATAAATAAGATCAACAGACCCCCTTTGCCAATCTCACCAAAAGGAAGAATGAAGTGAAGCAAATCAACAAAATCAAAGACAAAAATGGAGATATCACCCCTGACTCAAACAAAATCCAGAAGATTATCAGGACTTATTTTGAAAAATTATATGCTTCCAAGTTTGGTAATCTGGAAGAAATATACAAATATTGTACCACACATGTCATTCCCAAATTAACATGGGAGGACATTGAAATTCTAAACCAACCTATCTCAGATAGCAATATCAAAACAGCAATCAAAGGCCTTCCAGAAAAGACAAGCCCAGGACCTGATGGATTCTCCACAGAATTCTACCAAACCTTTACAGAAGAATTAATACCAATCTTCTACAAGTTTTTCCATGAAATTGAAAGAGTTGGAACCCTCCCAAACCCTTTTTATGAAGCAAATGTAACCCTGATATCAAAACCCAACAAAGATACATCAAGAAAAGAAAACTACAGGCCCATTTCCCTGATGAACACAAATGCAAAAATCCTTAATAAAATTCTATCTATCTGGATCCAAAAACACTTCAAAAAGATAATGCATCATGATCAAGTGATATATTCATTACAGGGAGGCAGGGCTGATTCAACATAGGCAAATAAATAAATGTAATTCACCACTTAAGCAGAATTAAAAAATAAAAATCATATAATCATCTCAATTGACACAGAAAAGTTCTTTGATAAAATTCAGCATCCATTTATGCTCAAAATTCTGGAGAAGATAAGGATCAAAGGAAGATACTTTAATTTTGTAAAAGCCACTTATGACAGATCCATAGCCAACATTATGTTTAATGGAGAAAGATTGAAAGCATTTCCACTGAATTCAGGAACAAGACAAGGGTGTCTACTTTCACCACTCTTATTCAATATAGTCCTAGTCAGAGCTATCAGACAAGAGAAGGAATTCAAAGGAATTTGAATAGGACAAGAGGAAGTCAAGCTGTCTCTATTTGCTGATGATATGATCCTATACCTAGAAGACCCAATTAGCTCAACCAGAAGACTAATAGAGCTTATAAACAATTTCAGCAAAGTGGCTGGTTATAAGATCAACACTCATAAATCATTAGCTTTCCTATACTCCAGAAATAATTCCACTGAAGAAGAAACCAGGAATTCTGTCCCATTCACAATTTCCTCAAAAAAAAAATACTTGGGCATCAATCTAACAAAGGATATAAAGGACATCTACAATGAAAACTATTGAACATTAAAAAAAGAAATTGAAGAAGACCTGAGTAGATGGAAAAACATTCCATGTTCTTGGTTATGCAGAATCAATACAATCAAAATGGCCATTCTACTGAAAGCCCTATATAATAGATTCAATGCAATCCCCTTCAAAATACCAATGACATTCTTCATGGATATAGAAAAAGCAATTCTCGAACTTATATGGAATAACAAAAGATCCAGAATAGCCAAAACATTACTAAGCAAGAAAGAAGAAAAACGGAGGTGTCACAATTCCTGACCTGAAATTATACTATAGGGTTATAGTAACAAAAAAAGCATGGTATTGGTATCAAAACAGAAATGAAGACCAATGGAACAGAATAGAAGATACAGAGACAAACCCTCAAATCTTTAACCATCTGATATTTGATAAAAAGGGAAAAAGCATAGTGTGGAAGAAGGACAGCCTGTTCAACAAACAGTGCTGGACAAACAAGACAGCCATATGTAGACAACTAAAATTGGATCCTTACCTAACCTGCACAAGAATCAAATCAAAATGATTCAAGGATCTGGAAATTAAACAGCAACTATAAAACTGCTTGAAGATAAAATAGGATCAACACTCCATGACATAGGTGTCAGCACTGCCTTTCTTAACAAGATTCCCATAGCACAATCATTAAAGCCAAGAATAAATGAGTGGGATGCCATTAAACTTAAAAGATTCTGCACAGCTAAAGAATTAGTCAAGAGTGTCAAGAGAGAACCTACAGAATGGGAGAAAATTTTTGCCTAGTACACCTCCAACAGAGGGCTAATATCCAGAATATACAAAGAACTCAAAAAAACTGAACACCAAAACCACAAATAATCCAATCAATAAATGGGCTAAGAAGCTAGATAGAAATTCTCAATGGAGGAAGTACAAAAAGACCGTAAATATGTGATAAAATGCTCTACATCACTAGCAATCAGAGAAATGAGAATCAAAACTTCACTGAGATTCCACTTCACTCCTGTCAGAGTGGCAAAAATGAAGTACATGAACAATGACAGATGTTGGAGGGATTGTGGGAAGAGAGGAAAACTCATAATGTTGGTGGGACTGCAAACTGGTACAGCCACTCTGGAAAGCAGTGTGGAGACTCCTAAAATTAACTAGGGCTAGAACCACCTTATAACTCAGCTATCTCACTCCTGGATATTTTCCCAAAAGAGCTAGAATCAGCATACTACACAGATAAAGCTCATCGGTGTTTATAGCAGCTCAATTTACTATAGCTAAACCGTGGAACCAACCCAGATGCCCCCTACTGGATGAGTAGTTTCAAAATCTGTGGAACATATATACAATAGAGTTCTACTCTGCTATTAGAACAATATCATGGCATTTGCAGCCAAATGAATGCAGATGGAAAAAATTATGCTGAGTGAAGTATCCCAAACTCAGAGATTCAATAGCTGAATGTTTTCTCTCATATGTGGAAGCTAAAATACAATCAGAAACACACTGAAAGTTGGCTAAGCTAATAATAACCTCAACATCGGTGAATTTTTACTCGATCAGGGGGAACCATGCCTATGAAGGGACAGGGGCAGGAAAGGAGGTGGGATTGGGGGGGCATATCAAGGCAGCTGAGGGAGGAGTAGGGTGGTTTTCAAACTAGTGGGGAACCTTTGACTTCCATGAGAAGCCAAACTAACATGGGGGTAAAGTAGTGGAAACCTGGGATTGGGGAGAACTCAAAGAGGGGAGATCATGACCTGGCATCAGCCTTCACTTGCTCTGTCAATATCCATGTATCTGTGAATGTGTGGCAATGATTCCCTCCAATATGTAAGACTATGTTGAACGAATAAAAAAAATAAACAAAGAGGGAGAGATTGAATAGGGGGAGAAAGGTGGGAAGGAAAGGGGGAGCAGGAAGAATGGGGATCAAAATCAAATTCCTGGCATATATTGTTTGGTCAAAATGAACCCAAAGACTATGTACAATTATAATAATGCTCTAATAAAAACAAAGAAAGAAAGCAAAGACACAGTAGGAAGTCACTACTTCCATTAAGAAAAACCCTCTCTTGACCTTGATCTGTCTTCTCTTCAAATCTCCACCCCTTCTCTCTCTCTCTTTCTCTCTCTCTCTCTCTCTCTCTCTTCAGCACTGGAGAATGAATGCAAGGTATATACATGGTAGAGCTTTGCTTTCCCCCAATCCTTCTTTTTCTTTTTGCAGCAAAAGCCCTTGAAAGAGAGGGCTGATCTGTGCCTTGAACGTGCTCTGGTTCTCTCATACTCACTGCAGCCAGGTTTCCTTTCGTTTATCAAAACCACTCTTCTCTAAGCCACCAGTGACCTCCATGTTGCTAGTAGGAAACTCAGTCCTTGATTGCTTTGCCCACACATAGCATTCGGTAGTGAGCATTCACCTTGTGTACTCTTTGTTCCTTGGCTCTGTAACACCACATCTGCCTGGCTCTCTTCCTGTCTTTCACCACCCTTTCATAGTCTCCTTTGCGTGTCACCCCTTTCTCCATGACTGATTGTTGGGATGCCCACCTCAGTCTCTGACTTGCTGATCTTTTTTTTTTTTTTTTTTGCTCTCATGGGTTTCAATACCTATAAGTTGATCACTTCCCAACGTACATCTAGCCTAAACCCTTCACTCAACTCCAGGCTCAGATATCTCACTGTCCATTCATCACCTATTTGGGTGTCCAAGAAGCATCTCAAACTCCAGAATGGATGTTTGGATTCTTGTTCACTGATCCTTCTCAGGAAACAGCAACTCCATCTTTTTCATGGTTCAGTCCCCAAACATTATTTCACATACTGTATTTATTTATTCTTACTTTTTTCTGTCTTTAAATTATACCTAAAATCTGCTGTTTTTCACAGCCTATGCTGCTACCCTCTCTGTCTAAGCCACTAGAACATCTCCTAGATCATTGCAGTTGCTTCCTGATTTCTCAGTTTCTGCCCTTCTCCTATAGTCTATTTGTAACACACTTGCTGGAATGAATTATCAAAATATGATGTCATATCTCTGCTCCAACCTCTCCAGTAGTGACCCACAGCATTCCAAACAAAACCTGATGTTCTCACTTGGAGTTCAGAAACCTGCACGAACCCTTGCTACCTGGACGACCTTCATTTCTATCACTCTCCCCTTCTCTCCCGTGCTCCCACCCCTTACATTCTTGCTGGTTGTAGAATATACCAGGCATATTCTGCCATGTTGCTGCCTATCTCTCCGATGGCTTCCCCCTAATGCCCAATAATTTCTTCACTCAATTCCTTCAAATCTGTCTTCAAACCTCACCTGCTTCTATAGCTACTCCACTGAAACCTCAACATCCTCCAATACTTCCTACTGCTCTTTCTGCTTAGTTTTCTCCTTTGTGTTCCTCACTGTTTAGCATACTTTGTACAGTTGGTCCTCCATACCCGCAGGTTCCAACGTCTGCATATTCAACCAACCGTGCATCAAAAATATTTTGAAAAAAATTATGCATCTGTGCTGAACATGCATAGATTTTTTAAAAATAATTCTTCCCTTAAAATGCAGTAGAAGAGCTCTTTACATATCATTTGCATTGTATTAGGCACTACAAGTAATCTAGAGATGATTTAAAGTAAGTGGGGGACTTGCATAGGTTATACACAAATACTGCACTATTTTATATAAGGGATGTAAGAAGCTGTGGATTTTGGTATCCATGAGAGGTCCTGCAAATGATATCCTACAGATACTCAGGGATGACTCTATTTTATTTATTTGATTTTATTTAATATCATTCTTTGGTACTGGAGTTAAGTTCAATGAAGGCATATTTTTATCTTCTCATTAATCAATATATCTCTGGTGCTTAGAACAGTGCTTGGTGTACATGTGTTCATACATATTTGTTAAGGGAATCATTGAGTGGAATGTGAGACCTTCAACAAAACCCTGCAACATAGAACAAAGTGTGTGGTTCTCAAAAAACAATTCATTTTATAAAGTAGATCCACTTTAGGGAACAGAAGGAAATTGTACAAAATGTTTCACGTGTGCAAGAAAAACGTGAAAGGCCTTTGCCAATTTTAGGAAGAAGGAGGAGAAACCACATGAAGAAATGTGAGCACTAAGCTCTCTTCCACCCTGACTGAATACTGCAGATAATCAATCAGTGATTTAAAGGACAGACTTTTCAAACAGAAAGAAAAAGCCTGGCATTCTGGGAGAAGGAGGCAACCCAATTATTTTGTACCTAAAGACAACAGAAAATCAGATTTTACATATTCTCAATTTAGAAAGTATACTTGAGTTCCCTTTCAGTAAAAAAAAAATACTTAAAGCATTCTCCAGACCACAGGAATCAATAATAGGAGAATAAGAGGAGTGAGGGGGACTCAAAATCCCTGCGCTGAGCATGGAGACCAAGTCGAAATAGTTCTAAATAATTATTGATGAAATAAGGCAAACAGAGATGAAAGAATAAAAATCAGAGAAAGACAAGGGTTAAGGAAAGAAAAACCTTCTTGTTGTCCAAGGAGGTCAAAGATTTTTATCATGGCTTAGATCTTAAATAATGAGAAGTGTGAAGTTTTTTTGTTTATCTTAAGCTAAACAATACTCTAATTAGAAACTGGATGTTGACTCTAAAACTGGAGGTTAGAAAATTTGGGCTTTGTAGATGATAAAAGCAAACAAAAAGTCTATTTAGCAAAGGTATGATTAAATAGACTTGTAAGCACAAAGTTTAATAATGTCTGCTACAATTAAAATTATTTATGTCATTCAAATCCCTAATATTCTTATTTTTCATTTAATCTACTTGATCAAAGACTGAAAATGGGTTATTAAAATGCTTCACTAGACTACCATCACATATCTGTTATGTATTGGAGATCGATTTTATAAAGAAGTAATTTTTGATAAAAAGAGAGCTCCTGACCCACCTCTTACTTCTCAAGAAACGTGACCAATGGTGAAAGTAAAAACTGAGGCCCCCAGTGGCTAAGGAAGGAGCAGGACACAGGGAGGTGTGAGGATGGAGAGGAAAGCACAGGTGGCCAAGTCTTGAGATGCCAAAAGCATGTGAGAAAGATCAATCCCGTTGGTCAGGGCAGGTGTCAATCAAGAGGCTAAAAGATGGGTTGGACTCAGGGTGAGAACAAGAAGCAAGCTAGAGCCAGTCTGGGCAAGAGGCATATCCAGTCCTGATTAGAATGAACAACCATCCTCCCCAGCAAATCACTGCATCATCAGCTCTCCTGGGTCTCAGTCTGGAAGCACACAGTGTAGATTTGGGGCTCACCAGGCTCCCTAGTCATGTGAGCCATTTCTGTGTAATGCAATTTACAAGGAAT
Source organism: Aplodontia rufa (assembly GCA_004027875.1). Taxonomy (NCBI): domain Eukaryota; kingdom Metazoa; phylum Chordata; class Mammalia; order Rodentia; family Aplodontiidae; genus Aplodontia; species Aplodontia rufa. The sequence goes on from PVKS010009482.1 coordinate 16,864, forward strand.
AATATAATGTATATTATATACGTATATATATATATAATTATATATATATTATTCCTTGTAAATATATATTTAGGTATAGAGATGGAAGTAGAGATAGAGATATGTAGATATATAGATACGCAATTGGTTCCGTTTTTCTCAAGAACATTGATTGATACAGGAGAGGCTGGACAGAGATTCTATGAGACCTCTCTGTACTGTTCTTGAAACTTCCTGTGAGTCTATAATCATTTCAAAATAAAAATAAATAAACATCAGAGTCATGAAAATCAAAAAAGAATTGAGAGATCATTCCAGATTGATGGAACCCAGAGAGACCTAGCGGCTGGATGCAGACAGTGTCCCTGGACTATATCCTTTTGCTAGAAAAGACATTACTAGGACAATTAGCAAAACTTTAAAGAGGTTTCTGGGTGAGGAATATATATGAATTGCTAGTATTATGCATGCAATATTTTTCTATAAATTTGAAAGTGTTTCAAAATAAAACGTTGGAAACTAATCCATAGATCCAATGAGGTACAGTGATTTAAAAATGATGATTTAGAATAGATTGGGAAAAAATGGACCAAATAATTTGGCAGATAGATAGATAGATTAGATAGATGATAAATATAGAGAGATGATAGATAGGCCTTTAAAAACACAGGGTCAGATAGTGCCTCAAAGACAAGAAATAAGAAGGACTAGAACTCAGTTGGGTCCTGATCCTGGCTTCCAGACACTTCTCCCAGCCCCAGCTGACCCCTAGTATGGAGGGTTACTAAGAGCAGATATAAATGGCCAATTTTCCCAGCCCACATCAGCATGCACTCAACTCTTCTCTTTAGAGCAGAATGTAGCCACAGAAAACGTGAACAAATTGGAACAGCCATTTTTGGCAGAAGTGGGCAGACTGTTGTATGTCAGCTCTTGGTTTTGAATAAGGGTTTCTCTTTATTCCCCAAGTACTGTGCGTGAGGATTCTTTAGAGAGTGCAGGCAGCACCTCTTCCTTCTCAGGTCCAGAAATATCTCCTCCTGTTTTTTACCATGAAATGTGCCAATCCTGACTAATTTTTTTTATCTCCCACCTTAAGCCTGTTTACATCAAAACAATAAAAGTTTGCTTTTTTCTGAAATCCTCCCAAATCCTCTGTTTTCATCATCACATTGTCCACCTGCTGCGCTGAATGCCAGCTTCTACCCACAATCAAAGCCATGGCCATGCTCCATGGGTGATCATAAATGCAAGTGCACAAGTGCACCCCAAGTATAGAAAAATGTGAACGTTAGCTCATTTTCTGGTCACGTTAGATTCACCACCTGGAATGTTATAGTATAAGTGCAAAACCACATCTTCAAATTCCATCCCCTCTTGGACTTTGAAGCCATAATCACTGAGGTCCTAGCGTTTGATTTCCTGATGGCTTTGAGTGTTCTCTGCACATCTGCCTAACTGTGCTGCACCTGGGTGGGAGATGGGCAAGAGGCTGGGGTGGAGTGAGCCGGGAGTTCTCCTTCACCAAGAATGTCCATCATTCATTAGGCCTGGCTTGAAATGCACTGATGGAGCCCAGTGTCTATGTATCAAACAGTGCAAGAGAGGAGGAGCATCATCAGAAAGGCCACTGCCCAACCTCCGCCATCTGTAAATGTGCCTAACATGGCGCCAGGGAGAAGGAAGGTACCAGCAGCAGGGGCACAATGTAAAAGCTGCCTACCACTATCCCGCACCTTAGCATGCTGTGGACTGAAGCCAGCACCAGAGGCAGAATGTGTTTGGGCAAAAGTCTGTGCATGCAGATCAAGGGCAGGACATGAACAGGAGGCAAATTAGAACCCCAGACTCCTCCTCAGACAGCACCATTCCTGTGACCCAGTCACCTGCTATCTCAATAAAAGACACTGGTGGCCAGTAGGAGAGATTCCCTCACCAACTGCCCTCCTGGAGCCCAGCAGCTGGCCCCAGGACATCCCTGGACGTATGTGTGCTACTCGTGGTCTAGAGGGTCAGACAGTGACCCAAAGAGAAGGAGAAAGGCCCACTTGGATCCTGATCCAGGCTTGCAGCTCCCAGCCTCCATAGCACCACCAGCCCCAGGGAGATGAATGGACCAGTTCCCCAGGCTGTGCCACACTGCCTCTGCCCCTTCCCAAGGAAATGATCACAAAATGTAGAAGAAATTGAATCATAACAGACAAATCATTAGCACCACGGGGGCGCAAGGGACGAGGTTATTAATTTCTGCCTAGGGGAACGGGATCAGCTGAGTGATTGTAAACTGAGCCTCTAAGTAGAGATGGCGTTTGAACAGCTGGACGCAGTCGGCAGATAACTGCGGGGCGCTGGGACTAGCAATGAGTGCCACTGGAGAAGGGGCAGTGTGGGCAACGTGCCAGGATGGTCAGCCGGGGGTCAGGGTGGAGAGGCCCCTGAAGACTGGGGAATTTCTAGGAAGCCTTGGCACCAGATTCTGAAGCTGGTTGACAGGGATTGAAAGGAGAAAATCGTCTGTGGGCAGAGAGGCCATCACAGGATGGCTGGAGGGAAAAGGAGCAGTCAGTCATGCGTTCACTGAGATGCACACACTGTTAGGCAGTTTTGTGCAAACATCGGAGAGCATCCTTGCACAAACCCATGTGCTATAGCCTAGTGCACACATCAGCTATACGGTATGCGTGTTTATATGGGTGTGTGCACGTGTGTGTGTGTGTGTCAGGGGGACAGCCCGTTATTCCTACAGCCATGAGGATCAAAACAAGGAGATAAATAAAACACAAGAGGAACGATGCAATTAAGAGCGTGGCGAACACAAAATGTGTAGCTACGGCCAGAGTGACAGGACACACTGTTCTGCGGTGAACTATGAGGAGGTGCACACGCTAACAATAAAGGCATGGGATAGCGCAGCGTGAACAGCGGCACGGTTGTTTATTGCCATTACCAAGCATTAGGTAGTGTACATAATTGTGTGGGCTGCACTACAGCACAAGGGGAAGTGCAGCAGGTTTACTGAGACCCGCTTCACCACAGTCACTTGAGTCACAGGTTGCATGATGCTATGATGGCCACCACGTCACGAGGCTCCATTATAATTCAGCTCTGCCAATCTTAGGGGACCACCGTCACATGTACCTCATTGTGGGGTACGTGACTGTTACACCCTAAAGAGCCAGTTTGAAATGGACACAGCCCAAGCCTTCTCCATCTGGCAGATCTCTTTTGGATACTCATGTTAACACTGTAGGGATGGAGGTGAGCTCTCAGAAGGGCTGGCCACATCAGACAGCATGAGAGCAGAAGGGGTAATTGTGTGAGAAGGGGAAAGGGGAAATGTAGTGGTCGTCATCCTTTGTTTATGTGGTTTTTTCCTGTTTTGTGATGTTTCAGCATTTGTGAAAGTTGTTTGGCTGTGGAGGCCACACCCCCAGCACGAGGTCTCCATCTTCACAGGCATCTCCCTCAGGCAAACCAACCAATCCTGAGGCTGTAGCCCCTTATCTGGCACACACCAAACCAGAATTCCTCCTTCCCTAAGTCATCCCAGAGCCAAGGCAAACAGAGCCCACTCCGTGACCTGGGAGCGTCATGAACTTCCTTCCAAGCCTGGCTCTCTCTCCCTTCTGCGGCCCCACCAGATTTGCCATACCATATCCAACCCCATCTCATCCATCACTAGATGAGTGTCTGGTGCCATGTTCAATGTGCCACTGGATATTTAGACTGGGAAACACTGGCTCCCTTCATAGAACTAGAAAATGAAGGCAGACTGAATTCCAACTTATTCGAGGCAATGTGTTTGATCTGAGGATGTAGTTTTGGGTTGCTGGTAGGGGCTGGTCATCCTTGCGGAGGCAGCAGAGAGGGTGGCCAGCGATGGCTCTGGACTGAGGTTCCCTGAGCGTGAGACTGGCTCTCCACTTTCAAGCTGCCGCCCTCAGGGAGGGTGACCTCTCTAAGCCTCAGCTTCTTTGCCTGTAAAAATGGGCTCGTGACAGTGCCTCCACCAGAGCTGGTGAGCATACATTGCAACAATCTGTGCAAAGCACTCAGAAACTCCCCAGTACTGGCTGCCGGGAGTAGTCTCAGAGACGGCTTCGGTGCTGATGGAAGCAGAGGTTCCCCCACACTTCCAGGGCTCCGCACGCAGAAAGCAGTCAGTCATACCCACATGCAAGGGAATGAAAGAGCTTCCTTTCCGGAGCTCCCTGTACTGGCTCTCCTGCAGAAGGCGAGCCCTGGGAGAGTGGCATCCCCTGCTTGCCGTCCAACCAAGTCTCTGCAGAACACTGACTTTCCCAGGCAACGGCTGCTGCAGCCGGAACTCCACTCTATATCCTCCCTATTGGATTTGATTCCATAGATTGGTTGCCCTAAAAGGTTGAAATTACAGTGTTCATATTGCAATAAAAGTCCTTGCCTTGGTGTTTGTTCCTGTTATTTGTTAAAATGTGTAATATCCATCTCTAAGAACATTGCATTAGGACACAGGGAAAGCACCTGGCTCTGGGCTGCCAGCAGTAACTGAAGTATATCTAAGCCCGAGGAGGGAGCTGGAGGCTCCGAATCCGAGGGGCTGGGCTGGCTTCTGGGGTTCAGCAGGTTTGGTCCTGGAACTAGGGTTAGGAGGTGGCAGCTGAGGAGAAAGCAGTGTGAAGCTGAACACTGAGGTAGACTCCAACCGGAGGAAAGCAATCAGCCTACCGGGCCTCCGCACACTTGGGGCGTTGGCCCAGGTTGCTTGTTTGCAGGAATAAGTGTCTTGCCCAAGACATCACTTAGGCTGATCTGCCCCGCCAGGACTCCAGAGTTTGCAGCTAGGAAATATTCGTGCTGCTTAGGAGGCAGCATGTTAATTGTTTCAGGGTTTTCTCATCAGATTCCACTTCACTCTCAACCCACATCAAAACTGCAGAGCTATTGGGACAGGGGTGCACGCCTGTGATCCCAGAGGCTCAGGAGGCTGAGGCAGGAGGATCTCAGGTGCTAAGCCATCTTCAGCAACTCAGCAAGGCCCCTAAGCAATTTAGTGAGATCCTGTCTCAAAATAATAAAAATAAATAAATAAATAAAATTTTTGAAAAAAGCATAAAAGTACCCCTGAGTTTGATCATCCCATACCAAAAAATAAAAAATTAAAAATTTGTAGAGCAGGGCTGGAGCGGTGGCTCAGCAGTTTCGGTGCTTGCCTGGTAAGCACGAGGACACAGGTTCAAACCCCAGCACCCGGGTTCAAACCCCAGCACCACGTACATAACTAAGTGTTGGAGCAACTAAGGCCATGTGAAAAAAAAAACTAAATAAAGTTGTTTCTCTCTTTAAAAAAAAAATTGTAGAGCACCAGGATATTGAAGAGATGAAGAATTGCAGGCAAGGCTGTGACTTATCCAGAATCACACTGCTCATTCACTGAACCTGAATCTTGGCCAGGTGTCCTCCCCATGATGTGTGGGTGACAGGTAGCTCCCCAGCCAACCCCGGCATAAGCCCCCAGGATGCAGAGACACCAGGCAATGGCTTCTTCCTAAAAGTCATTTAGTAGAAAATCAAATTGCAAAAATTTCCTTTGCCACATTTTTTCTACTAACTGCCATGAATTAAGCACCAAGGGCAAGGGGAGAAGCTAAAAGAAAAACATTCCAAAAGAGCTCTAGGCACTAAGGCGGCTTTAAAAGATGGCATTCACAGCTCATCTTTATTATTATTTTTTTTTAGTAACTAGAAGAGTCACTCTGACCCACATAAAGCAAAGAACCTGAATGTTACAACCCTGCTTTGAAGAAGATCTGCCTCAGTTGAGTTCAAAGGGAATAAAAAACTAGGTCAGTTGCCCAGGGTTTCTAAAGAAGAAAAAAAGGAAAGGGGTGGAGGGCACGGGGAGCGTATTTCTACTGAAGTTGATATCTGCCAGACTCCATTGTCTGGGTTCCTCACCAAATGAAATAAATAAACTAGTAGGTTTTAAATTTGTATCAAAGGAGTGCGCCCGAGTGTCTAAGAAGCACCAATTAACTTAAGCCACTTCTGTTGTGGCCATCCCCTTTCACTCTCCGTTCTGGAGCTATCTGGATCTGAAGTGCATAGAAGTGGGGATCTTCCCTTGCATGCAGACGCCAGCCCCCACAGCCTTTCCGCTGGTCACCCTGCAGCGCTACCCACAGGAACAGCCGATTGCTCTCCTCCCCTTTCATCCGCTCATTCATTCATTCATCAAATACCCACACATTGATCCGTGGAGCAGGGCCCTCTACCTGGCCCCTTTGGCACTTGAAGGAAGCACACCCTTGCTGATGGGGGCTGTTTGCTGGTTGAAGAGTCCCTGGCCAGGCACTGTGCTCAGGCAGCTCCCTTCAATCTCGCAAGGAACCTGTAAGCAAAGTGTTGTTTTTCCCAGTTCACCAAGAAGGCTCAGAAGGTAATTAAAAGAACCCAGGGGGTGCTGGAGCGGTGGCTCAGCGGTTTCGGCGCTTGCCTGGCAAGCATGAGGACCCGGGTTCAAACCCCAGCACCACGTACACAACTAAGTGTCAGAGCAACTAAAGCCATGTGAATAAACGAAATAAAGTTGTTTCTCCCTTTCTCTGTCTCTCTCTCTCACTGTTCCTCTGTCTTTAAAAAAAAAAAAAAAAAAAAGAACCCAGGGCCTGAGTTTACCTTCTTCTTCCTCCAGAACCAGAATTCTGTCCACATCACAGTCAGTTCCACAGGCATGTGGCTGGTGGCTTTCACATCCAGCCACACCCAGTACCCCCACCTTGGGCTCTTTAACTACCCACCCCCAGGGGAACTGTCCATGTGTCTGTTTCTCACTTAGAGGGAAGTGATAGCTTCTTACCCATTTTTTTTTTGAATGACTATGTCCTTCTCTAATAAAAAGAAAAATATCAAGTGGCCCCATAAGGCCAGCTAACGATGGGGAGGACGAGCAAATGCTCCTCCATACTTGCCCCGTGGCCGCCCTTGGGAACAGTCTCAAAGGCGGCTGTCCTACATGGCTGCTGGAAGTACCTGGTCTTGGATATCTTTCCCTCACTGCTCTGTTTCCTTGAGACCTGTAACAGACCAGGTCCCAGGAGAAAGCAGCACACTCAACAGGGAATTTAGTAAGGGACTTGGATAGGAACACTAACAAGGGATAAAAGTCACGTGAAACCAGCAGGAAGCAGTACTGCCAAGGAGCATGAGGGAGCATGGTGAAATGTCACCTGAACCAGGAAAGAGCCAGAGCCATGAACACACAGCCCCCTCCCAGAAGCTGTACTCGGAAGGAAGGAGCCACAGGCAGGCAGGGAGGAGCAGAGCATGCCGAGTCAACTCGAATCCAGCCAGGTCAGGGACACAGGGAGGAGAGGGGTTGACAAGTGGCACTTAGGCAGCACAGACCTCTTCCTCCCAAGCTGCAGGGTCCTAATCCCAGTCCTGCCTCCAGGTGATGCAGAGGTGCACCCTCAGCAATCAGCCCACTCTGGCTCTCACCTGAAGCTTCAGAATGGAGGGTCCTGTCCTAAGTACCCACTGCCTGATGAACAGAGCTGAAGCTTATGCAGAACGGAGGCACAGCTCTCGACTGAAACAGTGCACTAGCGGTGCTTCATGGAGTGACTACTGTGTGGCAGACACTCACAGATGAGTGAGGCCCTGTCTCCAGGCGTTCATGGTAACACAAGGACCACTGACACTTAGGACCCACTGAGGCCGTTCACCCAGCAGAAGAAACTACAGACTTGGGGCCAGCCTTCTGCTAAGGTTTGGGTCTCCGTGTTAAAGGCTCAGACCTCAAGTTGGCGCTATTGGAAGGTGATAGAAACCTTTAAGAGATGGGGCCTAGGAGGAGGTTTTAGATCACTGGAGCTGTGCCCTCAAAGTGGATTGTGTGACTCTGGTCATTTCTTCTCTCTCCTTTTTGCCTGGACACCATAAGGTAAGCAGCTCCTTCTGCCACGGTTCCTTTCTCATGTGCTGCTGAATACTCCACAAGACCTAAAGCTACAGGCTGAAACCTCCAAAACTGTGAGCCAAAATAAACATTTACTCTTCTTAAGTTGATTGTCTCCAGCATGTTGTTACAGTAACAGAACACTGACTAATACACCATCTGAAATGCAGCTCTGGTTTTGCTACTCCCTGGCTGCCTGACCCTAACAAGTTATTCTTCCTTAGTTGCCTTCCTGTTAAACTAGAGGGGGTCCCAATGATCTCTATAGTCCGCCCTCTGGTTCTATGAATATTTGAGGAGCAGAAGACATGCGTTATTTCTGAGTTCCTTAGAGGAAAGAGGATTTCAGAGGTCAGGGAGGCTCCACTGAGACCCAGTTTGTATTGATCTGGGCCAGAAAAACAGGTAATGTAGGTGGAATGGTTAATATGAATCACCAATCTGATTAGATTAAGATTCGCCTAAGACTGAGAGTCTGTTGATGAGGGCGTTTCTGGGAATGATTGGCATGTGGGATGGTGAACTGAAGCAGAGACCTGCCCTAAGTGTGAGCAGTGCTGTCCAATAGGTTGGAGGCTTGGATGGAATAAAAGCTGGAAGAACAAGGAAGCAGCAGCAGATGCAAGGCCAGTTCTTCTTGGATGGGCTCTTGATTGCGTCTGTGATCTCCTGAGGACTCCAGCTCCTCCACTCTTCCAAAGCCAACTCTGCCCAGTGATTCTGCAGGGAGCTTCCAGACCTTCTGTCCAGACTGGGATAACATCACTGAACCCCTTGTTCTGAGGCTTCCACATTCCTCAGCTACTGGCTCCTCCAGATCTCCAGCCTGCAGCCTCTGTGGGACTATCCAGCCTCTGGCTGTGCAAGCCAGTCTAACAAATCCCTTCTTAGAAAATATACTGTTGATTCTGCTCTTCGGAGAACCCTGACTAATACAGTAGGGAAAGGGAAAGAGAAAGGGGTGGGAAGGAAGCTCCAGGCAGAGGGGTGCACACAAACAAGCCTGGGGCCTGGAGGGGCACAGTCCAGGGTTTGGAGCAGCAGGCTGTGACTCCAAGTGAACCTCAAAACAAAATGGCGGGTAGCAGGAGCCCATAGAGGGCTCCAGCAGAGCAGACCTGGGGGTCACAGGGAAGGTGCTGTGCACCAATTGAGTTATGAACAGCCGCCACTGAAACCCAAGACTTGTTTTCCTTCACTTAGCTTAACTGGAGAAGTGAGAACCTGGGAAATCAAATAAGAGCCAGTGCTGGGTAGTTAACTCCAGAATCAAGTGCCCTCCAGTCGTATTTCTAAAGCACAAATCAGGTTAAGCCACTTCCTTGCTTATAAGCCTTGCGCGGTGCCTTCTGCCTGCAGGATCCAGTCCAAGCCCCTTAGTGTGACGTGCAGTTCTCATCCAATCTCACGCAGCACGGCTGCACAGCGCTGAGCAAGCCGCATCCCGCCACACTCACTCTTGCCCCAGGTAAATCCCTCAGAGCTGGGGTCTGACTCACCCATTCAGCATCTCCCAGGGGCAGCCCTGGCTCTACCAAGGTGACCAGAACCGATGCAAGCCCCCTCTTGGCATGGCAGGTCTGGAGAGAGTATCTCAGTACATTTTGTGTTGATGCTCAGAATACCTGAGACTGAGTAATTTATAAAGAAAAAAATATTATTTTCACCAACCTGGAGGTGGGAAATCTGAGAGCATGCTCTGGACAGATGGTGAGGGCCTTCTTACTGCATCATAACAGCAAGGGCCCCACATGGCCAAAGAACAGAGGTACCAGCTCTGGTCTCTCTTCCACTGAAGCCACCAATGGGATCCTGCACTCAGGACTCATCTAATCCTGATTATGCCTCCAAAGTCTCACCTCCAAATATCATCAAGATGTAGGGACCAAGTTTCCAGCACATGAACTTTGGGGGACACATTCAAACCACAGCAGAGGGACCCAGGTGTAAACAGTAGCTCCAGCTGAGCTCTTTGTAAGGAAGAGCAGTGCAGGCTGCTGTGCAGAGGTGTGACTGGGGAAGCTGACCCACTGTGGGAGGCCAAGCGGAAGTCTGAAGGGCTCAGAATTTAGCCAGGCCATGGGAGGGACAGGAGCTGGGAAGGATTGGGGACTGTGGGCAGAGGACTCACATGTGTCTTGTCTCTTTGAGGTCAGACCTGGCTCCCTAAAGCCACATCAGCCTTCCCTGGGGTGACCTTCAGGGAAGACATGGCTGGAGGGGTCTCCTGGGAAAGAATGCACTGTGTTATTCCTAGGGCAGGGCAAGACCACAGGGGTTGTAAGCACAAGAATGGCATGGTCATACGTTTATCTGCCTGTGGAATGGAGAATGGAATGAGAGGAAAGATGAAATTCCTTCTTTGGGTATCTGCTTCCACTCCCTCTCCTCCTGCAGCAAAAAGCCAGTTCCTTTTCTAGAGCCCCCCTCTTATATGGCCAAACAAGCTCCCTTTGGTCCCACTGCAAACTTCTACTCCAAAATGCATTAATTAGGGCTACCGTGAGTTCTTGTTCCACTGGTCTCCCACCAACAGATGATCAGCAAATCCACAGGGCAACCATTGCGTTGATCATTTCGTTGTTGTGCCCTTGAGACTCAGCAAAGATCCTGGAGTCCCACAAATGACCAATAAATATCTAGTGGCAACAAATCAAAGGAGTGAAATACCTAATTGCAGGAGCTTTCTCCAAGTGGCCTTGGACCAACCTAGGTCTCCTTGAAAATAAATGTCGAATGTTCCAGAAGTGTAGCAATCTGAGTTAAGAAGAGACTGACCAGCACAGCTCAGGCTCTGTTCTGGGGCCCAACCCCCACAACAGGGTGTACTTCAATACTTTAGCCCAGCAATTTACATTTTCCCAGGGCATAAACCCCAGAGTAGGCTCTCTGTGCAGAGAGTGCAGCGCATAGAGACAGAGACTTCTCCAGCCTCTTCAAGCTGCATTCTTGAGGTTTTGGAGACCTGCTCATAATGCATTTGGGGATTCTGTCATCCCTGCTGCCAATGTGTGAATAATAAATCCACCTAGTGTAACTCGTGTGCCAGGGCATTCTATCCCACTGGATCCAAACAGGCTTGCAACCAGTGCAGTGAATCTGCCCCACACAAACCTCTCTGGGACCTCTCCTGTGGAAAGCACATCCCCATACACCATGTAGAAATGCTCAGGAAATAAGCCAGACACAGACACCCAAATACTGCGTGACCTCACTTATATGTGGAATCTAAAATGTTGAACTCAGAAGCAAAGAATGGACTGGGGGGAACCAAGGGCTGGGGGTGGAGGGGGGTTGAGATGTTGATGAAAGGGTAAAGGATATAAAATTTTAGTTAAAGAGGAGGAATACAGGGCTGGAGCGGCGGCTCAGCAGTTACAGCACTTGCCCGGCATGCGAGAATACACAGATTCAAATCCCAGCACCCACATACACAACTAAGCGTCAGAGCAACAAAAGCCATAAGAAAAACTAGATAAAAACTGATTCTCTCTGTCTCTGTGTCTGTCTCTCTCTCTCTCTCTCTCTGTCTCACTGTCCTTCTTTCTTTAAAAAAAAAGAAAGAGCAGGAATACATTCACGAGTTCTATTGTATGACATGGTGAATGCAATTAATAAAAATGTATTGTATACTTAAAATTGCTAAGAGATTTTTAAATGTTCTCATCACACAAAAAAAATTATGTGGGATAATGAAGATGTTAAGTAAGTTGATTTAGCCATTCTGCAGTGTGTACCTGTTCCAAAATATCATATCATATGCCTTTAGTATATCTAGTTTTTATTTGCCAATTGAAAAAAAATATTTAAAAACACAAGCATCCATATTGTTTTCTCGGACACACAACGATCCTTTCGCTTTGGCTTGGATAGATTCCCCATGCAAGCTGGAGCCTGCTGACCTCGAGAAAGAGTTTTGTCTCTGCAGGGAGGAAGGACTCAGGTGGGGGTGCAGCAGGGCATGAGCCAGTTGGTTTTTGTGCAATTCAAGCTCAGAGGGAAAAAAAAATCTTGCAGTGATGGATATTCAATGGTGCGTATGTCTAGGTTAAAGGAGGGTTAGGAGCAGGAAACCTTTCTACATAGCCATTAGCAAGAAAAACAAAACGGCAGATTGCTTCCGTGTCTCCCCTGGACTCCAGTTCAAGGCAACACCAGGCCAAGGCCAGCCTCATCTGACTTTCAGGGGCTCCCTTCTCCACGCACTGGAGCCAAGAACAGGAGCTCGATGGGTTCACCTGCCCAGGAAGGGAGGCAAAGCCGCCGTATTTACATTCCTGTGTGCGCACGGTGTTTTCAAGTCCTGGGATGTGATGTTGATGAAAGACAGTTAATTCAATTTCTACAAAGAAATTGATTAATGGACTGGATTAAAAGCAGTCCCCTGTGTCCACGGCCTCGGCCCAGCATACCAATGCTGTGTTATCTGGCCTGGTTTTCTTCCTGAGGATTTGACAATGCACTCTCGGGCACAGCAGGGAGAAGGAGGGTGGGGAGGAGAGATGAGGAGCCGCAGATTAGGGCTGGAGCTCACCTCTATATTTAATTAGTTCTATTAATATTTAAAAATAATAATAAGAGAATCCGTGGGGAACATACTGATCCTGGGATTGTTCTAAGATTGACAGCTGTTCTGGAGCAGGGACTCTGCCAGAGGCCCCGAAGGAGAGAAGGAGCCCTTTCCTGCTCGCCTGCGAGTAAATCCAGGGTCACAGTCACCTTGAAATGCCTGTTGGTATGAAGTCCAGATCAGCGTTGGCTGCAGCCTCTCCTGTCCTGCACCATACAGGACAGGAGCTCAGGGCCCCTCCCAGAAGGTCTCTGCCCACCTGGGACGACCAGAGAACCGTTTCTGGATATCCCCTGGCAAGAGCCCTCTGGCTCATTGGTCTCAAACTTGGCTGCTGACCAGCACGGCCCACAGAGCCTGTTCTGCCTTTAGTGCTGCCCAGGTGCTGTGGAAGAAAACCTGCGCCCTGTGCTGGTACACCTGCATTAGCCTCCAACATTTGTGCTCAGCTGTGAAACCATGTTCCCTGCCAGAAAGAAGGACGCAGAGAAATGATCGCACCCACCCAAAGCCATCAGTCTATGTGTCATCCTGCACACGTGTGCTTGTTGGGTCTGACATCACAGCACTCAGAGTGCACGGACAACTCAGGGTGGCAATGTTACCATCAAGGTGTCCGGTGGGGGCCCAGGTCCTTGGTGCCCCAAACAAGGAATTGAGCAAGACACACAGAAGTAACAGGTAAAGTGCAGATGTATAGAAGGTGAAGGTGGAAGAGCAGAGCGGGCCGAGCAAGAGGGAGAGGTTGAAGACCCTGATGTCTGGAAATCAGTGTATTCCATGCTGAGCTGTGAGGTGTTCCCTTCCCTGCATGGGCCAGATTGAAGACCTTAAGCCATTTGCCCCCACTGGTTACCTTATGATACCTGATTGGAATAGTGTCCAATTTTACCTGACTGTTTCCTTTAGAAAACCTGATTAGAATACTGTCCACTTGTCCACTGGTCGCTTTAGAATACTGAACTTGTGGCAGGAGTATTGGCCATAAGTCTTCTGTGACAGGAGGTATCATGGTGATGGGATGTATTGTAAGTAGGGACATGATGACTCTTCTCCCTGTCTTGTCCTCCAGGGGCACAGTCTTGTACCCTGCCTCTGCCATATTGGTGTCCCTGAACCACGACCTAATGGTAACGCATACACACGTGTTAGCTGGACACCTCCCAGCCCCTTCCTTTCTCACTTGAGGATTTGACAACGCACACAAGAGCACAGCAGGGAGGGGAGAAGTGGAGAGATGAGGAGCCACAGATCAGGGCAGGAGCACACCTCTATATTTAATTAGTTCTATTAATATTTTTAAATAGTGGGGCTGAGCAGGAGCAGTGCCTCAACCGTTGCGGCACTTGCCTGGCATGTGCCAGTATGTGGGTTCAAACTCCAGCACCACATGCACAATGAACTGTCCAAGCAATGAAAGCCACATGAAGAACTAAATAAAACCGATTCTGTCTTTCTCTCTCGCTCTCACTGTCTCTCTTTCTTTAAAATAATAATAATAATAATAATAATAATGGGACTGGAGTGGTAGCTTGGCGGTTATGGCACTCTCCTGGCATGTGCGAGGACGCCAGTTCAAACCTCAGCACCACATACACAACAAAGTGTCGGAGCAATGAAAGCCACATGAAAAACTAAATAAAATTGATCCCCCCCTCCCTCACTGTCCTTCTGTCTTAAAAAAAAAATTAAAAGTAATAATAAGGGAATGCTGATCCTGGGGTCAGTTTCAAGTGTCCTTAACAGATGCATCTTTTGTGGCTTTAGTTCAGAGCAACTTGCCCTGGCTTTCCACCTGCATCATCTCTGCACTTTGGTGGCAGGAAAGGAGTAGATTGGTCTCTAGGCAGGAACAGGTGGCTATGTAAGTGTGTGTGAGTGTGTGTGTGTGTGTGTGTGTGACTAAAACAAAAAAAGCTGATGAATAATTTATGCAAATGAGCCCATGAAGGTAATATTGCATTACAAAATAAATCAATTATAATTTTTAAAAAAGAGAGAGAAAGAAATCCCAGTTCATTGAAAAACATTGCAAACATTGGCAATTTTCTCTATATTAGAAAAAAAAGTGAAATCTCATTTAAATAAGAATCTATTACAATGGCTAGAGTCATTTCAGTGTTCTGTTATAGATGCCCCCCCTTCCCCCAAACCAAGCCACATCTTCCAGATGCCTGCATTACCTTTTTCAATTAAAATTCTGCTCCTGTTTTTGGAAGGCGACCTTTGAAGTTGCATATGCTCACCAGGGTATGGAGCTAGTGCCTATAAATACGCACAAATTAGCATCCTTTATCCCACGCAGTGTTTCCCAGGAGAACTGTCAGTACCTCTACAGGTGTCAGGCTAGGTGACCTTCCAATGCCAGGTGAAGAAAGCTGCCATTCAAGAATTTCAGGGGCTACAAGCCAGGTGTCATGGTGCATGCCTGTAGTCCCAGCTCAGGAGGCTGAGGCAGGAGGATTGCTGAGCCCAGGAATTTGAGACCAGCTTATGCAACATAGCGAGATCTGGACTCAAAAAGAAAAAGGAAAAAAGAATCTCAGGGACTTACATTTTTGACAAGAACATGTGAGAACTCTGTTTGGGCTGAAGTTATAATGCAGGAGGAAGTACCGGACTCCCCATTCATCCACTCAAACCCCCTCCACCTGTGGCCTGGGCAGCAGCCTAAGGCCTGTGCCAAGGACACTGAGCTGGGAGGAGCTGCTTGAAGAGCCTGCACCTAGTGCACTCCCGTGGCTTGGGCGAGGCCTTTCCCGGGGCAATGTTCTTTGTGTGTATACATTGGTTCAACACAGTCTCACACATCGGAGGGAATCGTCGCTCCATATTCATGCACACATGGACATGGACAAAGTAAGTTAAGGCCAATCCTAGTCCAGCCTCTCCCCCCTTCCCATCCTCCAATCCCATGTCTCCTCCGTGATACCCCCGCTGCTACAGGAAGAAATGAGCACATTCGTGCATACGAATTTTTGAGATTTCTGAGTTTAAATGCCTGAGTATAGTTTGGCAGTGTTCTTATAAATTACTTCACATCCAACAGGGTGACTTGATGGACTCCGCCCTTAAGTCACACAGAAGAAGGGACAGTTGAAGGAAACCAAACACTCACTCCTTGCGCTGATAAAGACTATTTACCTTAACATTTGCATCAGGTGGATCCGGTTCTGTCTCTTTGCAGAGGAAGTAACTCAAGACAGCACATGAAGAAGGACTGCTGTGTCTGTCAACTTCCAGAAGAGGAACTGTGTCCGTCCACTTCCTATCACTTCATCCAGCCACCAGGAAGCACGCAAGTGACTTCAGACAGTACGCTGGGCACCGGGGGTACCAGCACACCCGGAGGCAGTGCAAGTTCTGAGGGCTGGGTGGGAGGTTCAGTCCTGGGTCAGGACTCCTGCAGCTGGAGAGGCTGGGAAGAAGTCACCGCCCAGCCCTGCCTTGTCCCACCCAAACAGAGCCTGAGGGGGAATGGAGGTGCAGATGGGGCCACGGGAGTGTGCTCTCCAATCCAGCAGATGAACACACAGGAAGAGTCCTTTCAGGGGGAGGCCTTGGCTGAGTGATTTAAGGGAACTGGCTGGTCCCCTTAGCCAGCCATCCCCTTCCTCACCTCTAGACTCTTCCGCCACTCCAGCTGTGGTCCTTCTTCAGCAGCCAGTTTCTGACAATCCCCGTCTCTCCGTTTCCTCGTTTAGTTTTTCCCACAGGTTCAATAGCATGCTGAAGGCCACCAATGTGGCACAACCATTTTCAATTAGGAGGTGACTGGGGGCTCTGGACAGCTCTCCAAAGGAGGAGGCCAAGGTTGATCTTGGGACATAGAAGGGACAGTAGAGGGACCTCCTAGATGCCCCTGCACACCTGGCCTGAGGTAATTTAAGCCACCATCTCATTTCTGGCTAACTGACCACAGTGGTCGCAGCAGGTACCAAAACTCAAGAGCTTATGTCCTCTTGGTTGGGGTTTGAGGAGGGGTGTGGCCATCCATAGCCAGACTGCAACCAGTGACAGGAGGTGGCGCACCGAGTACCATGTCCTGTCCAGGCACAGGATGAATCCAGCAGGGCTTCGTGGCCCCAGCCTGGGGTGCTGAGGCTTGAGTCACGGAGAAGCCCTAGCTATGATACATTGAACGTGAGCAGACATGCCTGGAGCATCAAGAGGGACAAAGGCACCCAACGTACCTGCTATTTCAGCAGAACCTTGAACTCACAAAAGCCAGAAGCATCCCTGTTATACCTCTTTGAATATCTACATTATGGACACACACACCCAGCCCAAAAAACCACCTCATTGCTCTCCTGCTCAAAATTCTGCAGACTCCCTGTCCCCACGGAATATGCGGACCACCCGAGAGCATCTGGATTCAAACTCTCCAGCCTCAAGTCCCACCCTCCTGGGCATTCTGCTCCCAACTGCCACTGGAGCCCCACCTGGGTCCTCCCAAGCACACAGCCCACGTGCACCCAGCCCCTTCCTGCCCCGCTTCAGTCTGACCCAGTCCCTACCTTTCAGCTTGCACACTTTCACATGCACCCGAGCTTTGGTGCTTCACCAACATCATCTCTTTTTCAGAAACTCTCTCCTCACTCTGCACAGTCCTATTGCGCTGGAAAACTCTTCCTTGTGACCCAGGTCACAAGGGGCTGTCTGGGAATCCCCTCGTTCACTCTCATAACCCCTATCCTGCACATGGATCTTTAATGCTACTGATCAGCACCTCCCAAGCTTCAAAATGCTCATCTGTTCTGCTTCCCCGCACTGGAGTGAGGACCTTGAGAACTAGGGCTGTGGCATCCACCTCTGAATGAGCACAGTGATGGACAGACGGAGGGACGGACGGATGGCAAGTGCCAACGTGAGCCTGCTGGAACAGTCAATAAGAAAATGCAGCGCTGACCACCACAATCTGGATCTGTGTCTTTCTTCTCTTCCCAGCACCACGATCCAGCCTTTCTCTGGACCCTTCCACTCGCAGACAGGAAATAAAGATTTCAAGAGCCATGGCTCTGTCTTAGTAGAAATAGATATTTAACCTTTTATTTATTTATTTATTTATTTATTATTTACTATTTATTACTTTTTGCACTAGAGAATGAACTCAGAGGTGCTTTACCACTGAGTCACATCCTCAGACTTTTTTTTATTTACTTATTTGCATTTTAAGACAGGGTTTCACTAAGTTGCTTAGGGCCTCGCTAAGTTGCTGAAGCTGACCTCAAGCTTGAGATCCTTCTGCCTCAGTCTCCCAGCTGCTGGGACTGATGGTGCCCAACTTCTTAACTGCTTTTTAAAAGCAAGTTGGATCTTCAGTCTATTCCCACCCACTTCCCTGGCTGCTGGCTCATAGAGGACCCCCAGCCTGGACCACCTCAGCCTCTAGTGCAGCTTCTGTATGGGGAAGGAGCAACAATTTTCAGAATAAATGAAATAAATAGATGAATTCTTAATGCAGTCCTTAGGGAAGGGCAGAACGCTAGAGCGATTTTCTCCAGAGCTGGACGGAGAGGGCTTGAAAGGCGCAGTGGTTCATGAAGTGCCTCCTATAAGCCAGGTGCTTCTGCATAAGCGTTTCATGAAGTGATCTCCTCAGCCACAGCTCCCTCCCCTGCACAGACACCCAGAGGAGACTACCCTAGGCGCACAGCGAGGCAGCAGCAGCGCCTAAATTCAAACCTAGGACTCACTCGAAAGTCTAAGGGAAATCGTGGCTTATTGTGCCAAGAGTATGGCTTTGCCAAATGACAGACTATAAAGAGACTCCCTTATTAAGGTCAAACAGCGCTTCCCAAGGTTTAATCGGACAGCCTCCGGTTACTAACGTGCTCACTGGAGCAAATGGCTCTGGCTGCTTCTCTCACGGCCTCCCTGTCCCCTCAGGGTTCTGGCACTGAGTGGCTTTCTGTTCCCACCTCTCTGGCCCCAAAGGACTGCCATCCACTTTCAAAACCCTGTCCAAATATTTGCAAATCCTTCCCTGGATTCCTCTTAGCACAATTGAGGCTGAGGGACTCTAAGAAGGTTCTAGCAAATTGTACCAGAAAAACAGCCAAAAAGAGAGGAGGTGCGAATGCATCAGGAGGTGAGGCTTCCAATTCTGCTGGAGCGAGTCCATGTCCTGGATTGTAGGGATTTCCAGGGTCCACCTGCTGCCAGCGTCCACAGGAAGGCCCGATCCGGAGGCCCAGAGCAGAGAAGAATGGCCAGGAACACCCAGGCCCACAGGACATAGCACTAGGGTGGCAGGCTCACAGTGTGGCAGGAGAGAAAGCCCATGGCAGGTGACAAGGACCCCCCAGACTCCTACCCCAGTACCAGATGAGAAAGCATCATCGTCTTCACACCCTCCTGGACCAAAATCCCGCACTCTTCTCGAATGTGCCACCTGGCACTGGTCAGTGCTCTGCGGGGAAGCGGAGCCAATGGCATCTTAAGTAGACAGGAAAAGATGAATGATATGGAATGGGCTCTTTCGGTTGTGGAGGTCAAGAAGTCTCTAGAACCGCAGTCAGCAAGCTCGAGAGCAGAGCCCGTGCTCCAGTTCAAGTCCAAAGGCAGGAAAAGCCCCACGTGTGCCCCACTCTTACTCAGCCTCCCGCTGGCTTGCTGAGGCCCGGCCACATTGGGAGGGGCAATCTGCTTTATTCAGCCCACCAGATCCAACATCAATCTCATAAAAGAAAATAACAAACCTCAACGACACGCCCGGAATGATGCTTGATCAAATGTCACACATCCCAGCTCATTGTCACATAAAATTAGCCATCACACCCTTCAACCTCACAGCCCCCTTTCCTCCTCTGATGGCGCCACCCATCTCACACCCCCGGCCTTTGGTCACATGTTTTCCTGTCAGTACAAGGTCCCCTGCTTTTCTCCTGCTTAAACTCCTATCCATACACCAAGACCCAGTTCTTCAGTGACCTTCTGTCTTTCTCCTATAGTGTCAGCTCACTTCCACTCAGCAGACTTCAGTAAACTCTCCTGAACTCTTCACTGTCCCCTGAGACACAAGCATGAAGGAGACTGGGTCCCTGTTCCCTCTGCTGTGGTGGCATGAGGAGCTGTAGGAAAAGGCTGTTTCTAGCAAGGAGAGAGATCATAGGATACTGAGTGAGGAAAGTGGCTGGCATTTCAGGCTTGGAAAGCAATAAAGCCAAGGTGTGGAGGGGCTCACTCACAGGCTGCAGAGATGCACAAGCATTTTGGTAAGGCAGTTCTTGAGGAAGATGTGACGTGGGTCACGGAGGCATTTATAAGATGTGCAGAAGAGGCTGGACTTTGTCCCAGCGCCCATAACAAGCAAGGCCTTGTGCGTGTCTCAGTGAGCTTTAGGATCTATCCACCTGGGGGCTTGGAGCGGTGGCTCAGTGGTTACCGTGCTTGCCTGGCATGCACTAGTGCATGGGTTCAAACCCCAGCACCCACGTACACAACTCAGTGTTGGAGCAACAAAAGCCATGTGAAAAACTAAATAAAAACTGATTCTCTCTCTCTCTCTCTCTCTCACTGTCCTTCTCTCTTTACAAAAAACTGTCCCTCTATGTGACTCCCCCTGAGGCTGAGCTTGAGGTCAAGGACCCTGCCCTAGGCACCTTGAAGTTCTATAGTTTTGTAGAATAGAGGGAGGGAGGAGGAAGGCAGGCAGGCGAGGAGGAGGGAGGGAGGAAGGGACCATCGTCTCTTTGGGTCTTTGCACAAACACAGGAAGGCAGGTAAGGGAGCCACTATAGTCCCACTTCCAGGTGGGAAACTGAGGTGCAGGAAGCTCAGGGATTCGCCCCGCTGTCCTGACTCACTCCCCGTGTCCCTGTCTGAAGCTGCATCCTCTCTGCAGGGGACCCTGGGGGACTTGCAGCGCCACATCCCCGTCTTGCCCCCCACCTGCCAGCCCAGGGCTGGTCCCGCAGCCCACTTCTGTCCCTGAGGAGGCACATCCTCGGGAGCTGAGGTTTCAGGAAGGACGGGGCTGCCTGCTGCCAGCTCTGCCTTTTCTTTAACGGTTAAGCAGCAGGCTCAGGAATGTTCCCAAAGACAGTCAGTGCTTTTCTTCATTTTCTCGGTCGTGTGTTGGATTCTCCTCCCAAAACCTGCACGGACTAGTGCCTCCAGCTTTCCTCCTACCTTAGGCAGCTTTTCTCTGATTTTTCCGTGACAGTCTCTTCTGTCTCTCTCTCCTTCCTTTCCCTCCTGTCCTCTCCATCCACACCCGCTCCTCCTCTCCCTCCTGGCAGGTGACCCTCCTCCTGAGCTCCCCTGTGAAATCCTCTGGTTCACCTCACCATTTGCCTGTCCCCCAAGGAGCTGCCTGCTGGACACTGTTTCCCCAGATCTCAGCCATCCCCATGGCCCACCCCTGCCTACGCAGGACTGAGCAGGCCCGGGTGAGAAGGGCGAGGATGGATACCAACAGAGGTGGCAGCTTCCCTTGTCCTGATAACCCCTCTCCTCCGGTGCAGCCAGCTGGTATCCGGGCTTCCTCCATACTCACAATTCTACACTTCAAAGACTTTCTGAAGCCCACAGCTGCTCAGTGGCATGTCAGGGTGACAGCCCTGCTACGTCCCAGCAGGACCAGGGTTTGGCCAATGTATCTGCTTCTTGGCAGACAGTCTCCTGCCCTAGGGATGCAGGTAGGTCCAGCAGAGCTGCTTCTCCCAGACATTGCCCAAGCCTTCCCATCCATCACCATCCCAAGCAAGGATGCAGGACAGGCGGCCCCTAGCCGCACAATGGGGTAGCATGGGGGACTCAGGCTCACACACTGCTTCCCTGCCATGCCCAACACCCCTAGAACACAGGCATGGGAATCTCTGGAATCCTGTATTTTCTCCCTTGCAGAGTTCCCAAGGAGACTAATCTCCCTTTCCAGATCCGGAATATTTTCTGTTCCTGCCTATTCTTACATAACGAATATGGATTTCCAGGGACCAACAGGAAAGGAGTTGGGAAAGGAGAGCCAGGAGGCCTGTATCGATGCTGTAGGTTGTGTGTTAGGGGTGCTGCTCTCTGTATTGTTTTCTGTTGGGATTGTACCGTGGCACCATGCCTTCAGGGCAAATCTGGGAGGGTGCGTGTGTTATCTGCATGACAGCAGTGAATTGGAGAACGTCACAGTGAATCCGTTAGGGGAACCCATGTCATGGTAGAAGATGTGTGCTCTCCCCCAGCAAGCAGGTGGGAGCATGCTTCTGATCTGTCTGGGGACACCGTAAGTCTTGTCCTTTCTTGGTGCACTATCCTTGGCCCCAGCTGCCCTGATGCTCACAGCCTGTGGGCAATGCTGGGATTGGCTACGCTCTGCATACTTCACTCCATCTTCCTCCTGCCACCCCACTCCCCGCTCCCACTTCCCTCCCAGTCCCTTCTCTGTGAACACAGTGTCAGCCCAGGCCAGTGAGGTGGGCAGATCAGCTCACACCACCTGGGACAGAGTCCAGGCTGGTAAGAGCTGGGTGGCTGACACTCCCTGGCCTTCTATAAAGACCCCCTTCTCTCCCACTCTACCACATCCCCTGTCCGTGAGAAGTAAAAGCAGGGGGTTACAGAGAGCCAGCCCCGTCCGCCATCTGCTTCCTTGTGTTCAGACTCTCTCCGGAGACCTCACTCATCCATCCAGTTTCCTCTTCCTCTCTCTAAACTTTCATGACCTAGTAAATACTTCAGAGGCTAAGCGGCAGCTAGAAGCATTCAGAGGTGGACAGCACGGTCAGTCCACCCCCAGGGCCCTGCAGGCCACCTTAGGCTCACATCCATCAAGCATCGAGCCCTAGGAAAATCATTTCCCCACCGCAGGGCAATGACAGCAAATGTCCAGCACCTGCACTCCCAGCCCATCAGCAGGGAAGACGGGAGGAAGGCCCAGCACCGAGGGGGGCTGCCAGGCTCCAAGCCCCAGAAACACCCAGGGAAGAGGAGGGAGGCAGACAGCAATGCTCCTCCTGCCCTTCCCATCCAGTTCCTGCTTTGGACATCTGCGCACCAGGCCACCAGGAAGCTCTGTGTCTGTTTCTTGCTCACCCCACAAGCATCTATAACAATATCTTGCGAGTTTACCTTATGCATTTACACACACATAAGAAATAGACAGGAAAACGAAATTATGGCATTTACAGAGAACAGGTGGGACTAGAGACGATCGTGATAAGTGAAAAAGTCAAATTCAGAAGGTCAGGGGTCCTCTGTTTTCTCTCATATGAGGAATCTAGAAAGGAAACAGGAACACAAAGGTGGGGGCAGATCTAACGATCAAAGGGACATCAGCAGAGGGAAGGACCAAGGGATGTCAGGCAGGGAGGGAGGGGGAGTGCCGGGGAGGGAGCTGGGCCAAATTCTAGTGCTATATTGTGTGCATGTATGAATATGGAACAACAAATCCCATCAACATGTACAACTACGATGCACCAATAAAAATGTGGGGGTAAAACAAAGGAAAAAGTAGGTGTAATTTTTAAGATGCTGTCTTCTGCTCTGAAACTCTGTGATGGGGAAAATGTATATTCCACGACTTCACAGATGAAGAAATCAAGGTAAAGATAATAAATGTGGGTCACCACAGTCATAGAAGGCCATCCTGAAGCTATAACCCAGGCTCTGTGACTTCCAGTTCAAACACACCTTCACCTTCTCCTCCAGCAGGGGGAGCCACACAGCCCCTCCCCGTCCAGAGCTCTCCCTGGCTCTGCTCCTGAGCCGCTGGGGAAGAGCTTGTGAGATGGCTTGGTAATTGCCGGGAGGCTGGGCAAGTCAGAATAGGCATGAAAGAGTCACAGAGAAATCCAGACAGGAAAGCAAGAAGGCAGATCTTGGAGACCAGACACAAATTTCTACTGAACTGTGTACTCCTGCTCCCGGAGGTACTGGTCTCAAATCACCAAGCAGAATGGCTTGGTCATGTTCATTGAACGACCATGTATCAGGACTGGAATTGGTTATTATGGGGAAAATATGAATGAACGGATTGCGTTTTCTGGCCTTAAGAAGGTCATTCTAATGAAAAGAAAGAGAGCTTTTGATAACACCCACCAATTGTCTGTCATGTATGAATCGTCTTCATCTTTCTTAGACATACAACTTTCAATTTTAGTGGGTTCTCAAGACTGCACTTTTCAGCTTACCCTGAAGTTCTGGTCAAAGACATAGCAAAATGTACAGTTTCTTTAGGTGAAGGAATGTACCCTTTATAACGCTCCTTTCTTTTAGCTGGTTGGAATATGGATGTGAAGGCTGGACCTCTAGCAGCCACCTTACACCTGGAGGTTCTCTTTGGAATAGAACCTGTACACAGTAGAGCACAAAACAGGAAAATAGGTGTCCCATGATGCCCTGACATCATGGGGCACCTAAAGTCACAACCTCCAGATATCCTTTATATAAAAGATTGGTACCTTATTTAAGATGCTACTATTTTAGAATTTTCTGTTATACTCAGTTCAATATAATCCTACTAGTAAAGCACCTGGTAGACAAATCAGAGCTAATAGTGTTCTAAGGAGAGCACTGTGAGAGCAGAACGAGGAGGATCGATTGACTCTGCCCAGACAGGTTAAAAAAAGCATCACAGAGATGTGTGAAAGAATCTTGACTATGAAGCAGGATTTCCTCTGGTGGACAAGAGGGGAGGGACATCCCAGGAGGAAACATGAGAGTTAGGAAGCGTTATTCCAGGAGTGGGGGCACCTGCATCTTGCTGTGACTGAGTAGCAGAGTGTCTGAGGCGGGCAGGGCATCCCAGCGCCATCTACTCTCCTCCCAAGCACAGCTATGGGCACAGCTTTGGTCTGCAGCCAGCAGCCTGCCGTGTCCCTGCAAAGACCCTCACAGTGTCCTGCAGCTGCTCCCGCCAGCTGTTCTTGCTGCATCCTCTCCAATCCGTGGGGAACAGGCTGCTGAGTAGGGAGAGGATGGGGGACTCTAGAGAGAGCCATTAAACACCTGCTGGGCTCCAATCGAGGCTCATGAAAATTATTTCTGGGTTTGCAGGTAATTTGGCTTTGTAAAGAGAACTACTGCCAGGGCTGGAGTGGTGGCTCGGTGGTTACGGCACTTGCCTGGCATGCTCGAGTACACGGGTTCAAACCCCAGCAACCCACATACACAAGTAAGTGTCAGAGCAACAAAAGCCATCTGAAAAACTCAATAAAAATTGATTTTGTCTCTCTCTCACTGTCTTTCTGTCTTTAAAAGAGAGAGAGAGAGAGAACGAACTAGTGCTTTCACAGGCATTAAAGAGACTGAGTATTTGAGAAACAAAAAACAAGGCCATCGTTCTTGTAGCAGTTATCTGTTGCTGCATAACAAACTGCACCAAACCTCAGGGTGTACCATCATGATTCGTATTCTGGGGGCTGGGTGGGCTCAGCTGGGCATCCTGCATCCTGTGCGGTCCTTTTCAAGTGCTCAGGTAGGGCTGGATCAGGGTCAGATGATCCAAGATGGCCTCCCTCGCAGGTCTGGGCCCAGCATGGCTGTCAGGCAGGGTCTCCTTCTCCACACTATTCCGAACACTTCTCTGCAAAGTGGCTGAAAACCCCAAGGTTGGCAAGGGGGAGTTCTAAGATCTCTTCAGCCTCACTCCGTTAACCAAAGCAAGACACAGGGTCGCTGAGGACCAAAGGATAAGGGAAATGGACCCTAACTCTTGACGAAAGACGTGGCAAAGCCACAATGTAAGAGAGAATGCACAATGGGAGGACTCTGGGGGCACCTTAGGAAGCAATCTCTGGCCATAGCAGTTCATATCCCGTGAACACCAAAAACATACACATCTTTGTCCCGTAAAGGGTCTGCTGCCTAAAGTTCAGAATCTCGTCATCTAAATCAGACCCAGTTGGGGATGAGGATCCTCGGGCACAATTCATCCACTGCAGCTGAACCAGAAATGTGAACTAAAAAGATCTCTTTTCTTCCCCGACAGCCAGCACACAATGGCAATCGGGGATGGTGGCCGCCAATACCAAGTTCATTGCTCTCCTCCAGGCCCAACTGTCAGTCTCCTTGCTGTCCCTCCAATCCCTGTCAGGTAACAGTTTCTGCAGACCGGGGGAAAGGGTGATTCATATGATATCGAAATGGAACGTGAGGCAACACTAGGGACTGTGGTGCCGTGGAAGGTGGAAATGACCCCTTATGGACCTATGAATCAGGCTGGAGATGCAGATGTACCAGACGTGCCATTGAACTTCTTTAATCCACACAACGCACATGAAGAGAGATAAACTAAATAAAGAATGCTTTTCATTTTGAAGGAGAAATTAGATACCATGTAGAGGGCACAGGATAGACTCCCCAGCCAGCAAAATATTCTCAAAGTAAGAAGTGGCCTCAGAGCAAAGATAAAATCAAGGAGGTGGCCTCGCCACCTTCTGCTAGGAACTCAGAAGGATTCGGAACAATGTGTCATTGTTTTTCTCAGCTTTTTGTATCTGTGACCAAAATACTTGAAAAGGACAACTTGTAGGGGAGGAAAAGTTATATTTTGTCTCATGGTTTCAGAGATTCAGTTCCTGCTCAGCTGACCCTTATCTCTGGGGCTGAGGTGAGGCAGAATCATGACAGAAGGGTATTATAGAGGAAAGGAATCAGGACATGGCAACCAGGGAGAGAGAGTTCTGCTCACCAGAGACAAAATATAAACTCCCAAAGTCACACACCCAGTGACCAATCCCTCCGGTCACACACTAGCTGCCTGCAGTTACCATCCAGTTAATTCATATCAGTGATTTAAACCACTAACCAGAATTCCACACTCATTTTGCCTCTGAACATTCTTGCATTGCCTTACATATGAGCTTTTGGGGAACATATCCAGCCTATAATAATCATAGATCCTTTCAGCACGACGAAAGGCTTTCTTAGAATTCCTTAGTACCATAACTCAAAGCCCAACATTAAGTGAGACCTCCCTGAGAAGAAATGTTGGGTGAAGCATTTACCTAATGAAGTAAATGAACAATAATCTCATACATTGAAAACTCACAAAGTTTTTAAAGGAGGTGTATCAGCTCTTACTGAAAGGAAACAAAGATACCTCATAATAAGAAATGTTCCCTCCCACCTTTCTATAGTCAGAAAGCAGAGTGAAGAAGCTTTGCAGCCAAAAACACGAACTCCATATAGAAAAGGAAAGACATGTGCTCGCTTCGCAGCACATACGCTAAAATCGGAACGATACAGAGAAGATTAGCATGGCCTCTGTGCAAGGATGAAACGCAAATTCGTGAAGCGTTCCATATTTTTTAAGAATATCTAGGAGACTGGAGGTTGGGAATATGGGGGAATCATCTCAGAAGGAGATCTCTGACCTCCACAAGATATCCATTTAACTCAGGAGGTCTTCTGGGGGAAGCAGCAACATGGGGAACCCAAGCTGGGCATCCATGACATGGCATTAGCCTTGGATAACTAAGTATATATACATTGGTTCTTGATTGTTTGACAGTGTTTCCCCCTCAATTGTAACTCCACATTCATCTAATAAAAAAACAGAAAAGGAAAAGAAAGACACCTCAGAATTCAAAGAACATCCAAGAATACCAAGGACAGAGATAAAAGTCAAAATCAGTGGATGAGGAAACCTCTCCAAGGCAGCATAATTGGTCTCCAACTAAGAAAAAATCATGCTTCAGGGTTGGGAGAACTGACAACAAGAACTGGCTAGATTTCAGAGTTGCTATGGACCAGTGTGTGCCCTGGTTTTTCCTCTTTTTATCCAGGGATGTGTTATTTATTTGATGATCCTTTTTCTGCCTCTCCATTGCCTGTCGGTAAGTTGTACATTGGGGGTGTAGGTGGAGCATAATTTTTATCTTTAATTCACAAAGCTCTGAATTAGCAATAGCCCCATTGGAAGCTATCTACTTCTGGACCAATGCAGAACACAGAAGTGAGGTCATCAACCCTGGTCCTATACTTTGGGAAGACTTAATGGAGCCATTCCAATGGAATATGGTAGAAATGACATTTTAAAAATTTTTTTATTTGTTCAACATAGTCTTACATATGGAAGGGACTTGTTGTTACATAATCATGCATACATGGATACTGACAAAGTAAGTTAAGATTAATCCTAGTCCAGGATCTCCCCTCTTTGTCCTCTCTCCACTCTCATGATTTCTCTGTATTACCTCCATGTGAAGTGACATTTTGAAACATCTAAGCGTGGGCCACAAAACGGCTTATAGCTTCCATATTATCATCTTAGAGCCTGAGCCAGCAGGTAAAGAAGTGTAAGCTATCTTAATGGAAAGAGATGCTGCCAAGGTGAATCAAGATGGCCCAGAAACAACTGTCCCCCAAGTGGTGTGGAACATTCCACTGTCAAATGAAGACCATGTTGGAGTTTGAAAGCATTTGTGAGTCTAGGTAAGGCCAGTAGACTTGCTAGCCAACCCACAAAACAAAGAGAAATAATAGTTGTTTCAATTAAAGCCACTAAGTTTAGGGGGACAGTTTGTTATAAAAGATTATATTACGCACATAAGCCACATCCCCATTTTATGTTCTCCATGCTGAATTATATATTAAAATAGTAGAAATGGAATAATTAATGGAAGGAGACATCGTGGTACCGAGAGAAAGGATTATGTAGTTTATCTCCTTCCAATCAACTGGGGAAATTTCATAGAATCCTAGAAGAGCAAAAAATGATTCTTCACCATCATGTTACCAGAAGAGGACTCAGACACAGGAAAGGAGTTGCCCCAAATGGCCGGCAGGGTACACAGCTGTGATATCCTACAGGTCCAAGTCCATGACCAATTCAGGACTGGAATCTAAGAATCTGACTTCTAATTCAGGGATTTTACTGGTAACCACATGACTGCTTAACCAAGAAATGTCCCCATGACAGAAGTGGGGCCTTGAAAAGTTTCACTTTTCCTGAATTGTTTAAGACTGTATTTGAGCTGGAGGGGTTGTGGGGAGCTAGGAACACTAGCACACCATTGGTGGAACTGCAGACTGGTCTGGAAAGCAGTGTGGAGACTCCTCAAAAAATAAGGGATGGATCCACCACACAATCCAGCTATTCCTTTTCTGGGTTTATTCCCAGAAGAGTTAGAATCAGCACATTACAGCAACACAGCAAAATCTATGTTGAGAGCAGCTCAATTTACAAAAGCTAAATTATGGAACCAACCCAGGTGCCCCTCACTGGATGAATGGATCAAAAGCTGTGGTGTATATAAACAATGGGGTTCTACTCAACTATTAGAACAATAATATTGCAGCCTATGCAGGTAAATGGATGGCTATGGAAGAAATCATGCTGATCAAAGTAACCCAAACCCAGAGAGTCAAGGGTCAAATGTTCTCCCTCATTGGTGGAGACGACAGCAAAATCCAGGCTTGGGTGAGTCAAACTCATGTACTGTACCCACTAAAGGCATAGCAACACATAATCTAGGGGAACCATATATAAGGGCAGGGGAGGGGAGAACAAAAAAATGTTCCCTGGACAATAAATAAAAGAAGAGAACGTATTTGACAGTAATCCAAACACCAACAGTGGCTTAAAGAGCTGGGGTTTGTTTTCTCCTATAAGAAGATGTCAGGGTAGCTGTCTAGGGCTGTGAGCTGCTCAAGACTCACACTGGGGAACCAGGCTCCTTCTGTCCTTTTCCTCTGCCATCTTTAACACCGAGCTTTCATTCTCATCCTTATGGTTGCAAAAAGGCTGCTGTGTCTTCGGGTACCATTTCTGTATTTCAGGCAGAAAGGAGAGAGGTTAAAATATAAGACAAAAATCTCCTTACAAGCCTTGCCCTTCGTATTCAGGAATGGAAGGTCTCCCTAGAACCTGATATCACCCAGTTACTCCAAATAATGTCAGAGGGCCACCACGATGACAGGCAAGGCAAAAAAGTGAGGTTGTTTTACCTTCTAGAGTCTGTAGGACAGAAAGACAAGGGGAAAGTGGGGTGAAGTTGACCTTGGTTATCCACCCCGTGGTATCTGTTACATACCTTCCAAGAGAGGAAAAACAAGCGAACAAGGGAGAAGGATGGTCTTGTCTTCCTAGTCCCCTGCATCACTAGGCTATTTGGAAGAGGAGCTTGGCTGTCCTCCAAAACCAACTGCCTGTGTGCGTGGGGTGGGGGGTATAGAAACATCCAGAGCGCAGAGATCTTCTGAGAAAGGCCTCTGGGATGTATAGTATAAATGCCCGTATGGATTCATGGATGTCCATGCATTATGCATAGACCAATAAATCATCATTATGTTGAGAGTAAGCAAAGAGACTGCTAAATTTAGAATAAATTTCAAATTAACCTAAATTATACATGCCTGGTAAATGGGTCCCTTTTGTGAAGCAAGAAAAGCTGTATGTCTGGAATATTCAGCTCTGGGTCTCTGGGGCAGAATGCAATTTAAGAGGAGCAGTCAATTGTCAGAGCTTAGTTTCTCAAATCATTCTCTAACAATCCCCAAGCCGCAGCCAGTGGCCTAGCTGGATGCAGGCCCTCGTCAACACCATTTAGGAGGAGCTCAGAAACTTCTGTTCCTTGGCATATGGTTAGCATGTGTGAATATTGAGATGAAGTGTTACCAGAGGGACAGATAGACACTCAAGAAAGATCTACTATAAAAACAAGAAAGGAGGAAGGCAGCCGGCCAGGTAGCCAGCAATCATCATTGTGTAGTTAATGAGCCCCACAATGGAGAAGTAGTTAGCTCCAGTTGGAGGCTAGAAATTAGCCACATTCCAGCCCAGGGAGGCTGGAACATGGAGTCCAATTCTGAGACAGAGACTCCAGACTCCAGAGAAGGAATATCTCTGATGGCCTCTTCCTGGTCCTTGGAGTTGACAAGTCACAGGCACCTGGCGAGCTGCTTGTGTGGAGACGATCACCTCCAGACTGTAAACTTGGAGGTCCTGCCTCAGTTCTCCAGAAGCCACGACAACCTGTGATTCACTAGACCCCACTACTTCCTCAGAGTCATCTGGATAGCAGGACAGCAGGGGAACCTGAAATACATTGACCTCTCCTCTCTTCCAGGAACCAGCAGCCCACCCGGGACAGTCAGACCTATAACTGGGAAGATAGTTAATTATGAGCTGGGGAAAGTAACACTGCCCGGGGTCAGGGGTCTCAACTTCTAATCTCTCCTGCTAATTGGCCATATGACCTTGGAAAGGTCAGACCCTCCACCTCCCTGGACTTCATTTTCATCATTTACAGTGACATGACTGAACCAGAATCAATGGGTGTGAAATTTTCTTTAAAATGCGACCAACATTTTTTCCTAAAAAGTAAATTTTCCCAGAAGCCAAAAGAAATGAACATAAACAGAGAAAAGAGAAGTGGGTCATTTTGAAAAAGCACTAGGAGCCCAGAGCCAGGATGCATAGCATCCCAGCCTGTGATGTGACAGCACCCTCGCAGGGGTCCTCCAGATACCTGCCCGGCTTGCTGGGATGCCACCCACGTGTGCTCGGTGTCTGGGGAGTGACAGAGACTGATGGCGGGCATGAGGTCACAAACTCGACAACAGGCACCTGAGCTCAGCAGGTCTGAAGGTTTAGTGACACTAATTAATGCCAGATGGACCTTTACAAGCGCTAGCAATAGATGCACTCCCAGGTTCGCCCAGCCTAGCTGATAAATCTGCGTGAGCCGTTATTCATCCTGTCTGGCTCCAGGTTCTAGCTGGCTCTTCTCTCGCGAGCACCTCACAGCAGAGCAGCCCAACAGGACTTCTGGTACTGAAGGAAGTGTTCTGATTCTGTGCTGCTGCAAGGTACCGGCCAGGATTCAGGTGGCCCCTGAGCACAGGAATTTTTAATTCCATTCATTTAAATTTAAATAGCCACCAGGA
Source organism: Aplodontia rufa (assembly GCA_004027875.1). Taxonomy (NCBI): domain Eukaryota; kingdom Metazoa; phylum Chordata; class Mammalia; order Rodentia; family Aplodontiidae; genus Aplodontia; species Aplodontia rufa. The sequence continues at coordinate 48,180 of PVKS010009482.1, forward strand.
GCTAGTCCCTACCCTGTTGGACAGCACATCAACCTCGAAGGATCTGCATTTCCTTTCCAGTTCCACCTTCTCGCAGAAGCTTGAGCCCCAGGTGTCTGACTCCTCAAATGGAGTCCTCAGCCCCAGGGCATCTGCAGCACCCTGCGGCTGGTGAGAAGTGGAGTCCCTGGCCTCATCCCAGCCCTACTACTACTAGACCACGTTCTGTGTCTTAACAACATCTCTGGAAGATGCATGTTAAAGTCTCAAGCCCAGAGATTCGGGCAGTGTATGTGAGAAACTGAGGCCCAGAAAATGTGAGTGGCCCATCAAAAGTCACACGGACAAAACTGAGTTGAAATAGCACGTCACTGCACAGTTTGCATCCTCTCTGTACCTACGTGCCTTTCACTTGTGCCACAGAACAACAATTGCCCGTGTTTTGAGAGGAGCTGTTGAGTCTCCAGACTGCCAGCTCACCCGTTACCACTAAACTCTTAACAGTTACGTCCAGCTATTAACAAAGCTATTCAGCATAAAGAGAAGGCAGCTTCCCGGCCTCCAGCGCAGAGTTAGCGCAGCTAAACCTGTGGCTCCCAACCTGGGAGCTCCTGCAGGGGCTCTGTAAACATCTGATTCTTATCACAAACATATTAATATTTGAAAACCACAAGGCAGAACAGGACAAGTGTGGAAGTGTGTCACATAATAAAACTGAGCACATAGAGGACCACTACCAGCAAAATCCATGACACCAGGTTAAAGCTTCCTTGTTTAGAACTCAGAAGAATTTCTGCCATCTGTTGCAAATAGCTCAGTTCGTGCTATATGCTGTACTGGGTAGGAGTTTCTTAACCTTCTAAGAAGCTCCCAAATGGCTTCTCAAAACAGGGATCGTCTCCTGCAAAGCAGAAGAGCCCAGGTCCGTACACAGACCTCCTCCACCCTGTAGTGCCCTTATCTACTTTATCCCTCAGATGCAAAGAATCCTGTCGCTTGAAGCTCTGGGTTTCATATCCCTTCCTACGCAGGGCCATTTGCATACCTTCACTTGTGAAGTGTCCCTTGGGTCTATTGCCTATTTATCCCCAGCTCTTGGTCTTTTTGCTCTTGATGTAGAAGGCATGACAAGTCTTTTGTCAGATGTGTGTGCAAAGAATATTTCTTCCCAGTCTGTGACTTGCCTTTTTAATCTCTTAATGGAATTTTCAGTGTTTTTATTTTCAAAAATGTAAATGATGTTACAGGTTGTTGCCGTTTAACTCTCATATGACAAATTCCTTCTGCACACTTTCTAAGTCTCTGGAGCTATTCAAAAATTGAGGCAGAAGTTGGGGGAAGTAAGGAATGAACACACAGAACACAGAATTGTTAAGGCAGTGAAAGAAACTATTGTGTGGAGCTCAGCAGCAGATACAGGTCCTTATGTGCCTGTCAACGCCAAGAGAGAGCCCTGTGCCAGCTGCGGACTGTGGGCGATAAGGACACTTCCACGTGGGTTGTAACTAATGTCCCACCCCGGTGGTGGGGGGTCTGGTGAGGAAGGCTATCGGGGAGGTGGAATACAGGTGTTCTAACACTCTCAGTGCTTTCCATTCAACTGACTGTGAACCTAAAATTGCTCAAAAAACAAGTCCATATTACAAACAAAAATTTTAAAATAAAAAAAAATCTGTTATCACTCATGCAAATCTACATTCAAATGTTCTCAGTGATTGACTTTATAATTAGCAAATGTTAATACTGTTTCTATTTTTCTCTAATAAAGTAACTTCTTTAACTTTTGAATAGCAAAACTTCTGCTATGGGTTGGATATGGTTTAAGTGTATCCCTCCAAGTCTGCTGTTAGAGGCTTGGGCCCCAGAGGCTGTATCAGATGGTGGTGGAAGCTTTAAAAAAGTGGGTCCTCAGGGCAATTGAGTGCTGCCCAGGAGGGGATCCTAAGGCCCCATCTCTCTCTGACCTCCTGTTTGTGAAATGGTCTTTTCCTCCCAGATGCACTCACAACATTGCCACCTGCCATGAGGTGACACAGCAAACAGAGGACTTTGCAGAGACTACCCTATGCTATTTGGATCTTCAGGCTCCAAACTGTGAGTTAAATAAACCTCTTTTCTTTATAAAGTTAGCCTGCCTTGAGTATTATAACATAGTAATAAAAACAGATTAATAGAACTTCTTCTTATACTTTGTTGACATGGAAGCTTCTGCTGTTGAAAGAAACAAAGAAATTTCTAAGAAATCCAAAAAATATAGGTAGACATAGACTACTGTGTCATTTCGTCTACTCTAGTTTGTTATAAGAAATAGGCTTATTCTCTTCAGATGACTTCTAATTCTTCTCTGATCCAACAACCGAATGGCAACACGTCTATACTCAGGCACACTTACCCCACCATGTAGCTTAGTCACAGAACAGAAGGCAGAGGTGTATGATTTCTGTCCGTCTACACCGTTATTGTGGTCTTAAAGTCTTCATTGGATCACTCAATACCAGTCACCTCCAACCTCAGGGGTCCTTTCAGCTCACAAGGAGGACAACTGCCCATTTCAACCATAGGTTGTCCAAGGTTTGGAATTGCTCTCTGGGACAAGCTACACCCTCCTGACTGGCATAAACTGCTCAGCATTATAAATTCAGAGCATGCGAGATGCACTGATTACAAACCAAAATGGATGAGAAGAAGACTCCAACCAAACTCCTGGGGCCTTCTAAGAAATTCTCCTGTGACCCACTAAATATTCAGCTTCTCCAAACAGAAGAGCTGCATTTTTATTTCGGAGGTATATTCTAATGTCTAAGGAAAAGAGAAAATTGAATAAGAGAAATATCACCCCTGCAAATTCCTTCATTTGTCCATAAAGAACATTATACAAAGATTGGAAAGTGCAGCTCTGTATATCATTATATAAGCACAAATTTGATATATATAATGGCTATGTTATGTACATAATTATATTATACACATACACACAATACAAAATGCCAGTGGGTTGAGGATGTGAAGGAACACAAATCACCAACCCCTGATGATGGGAATAGAAACTGGTTAACCACCCAGTCCGCACTGCCTAGAGCAGGTGAACAGGCACGTGGCTCCTAAACTCGCTGCAAGTAGAAAGGCTACTCTGCTACCACCAGGAGCCAGGTAAAAATGATCCCAACAGCACTGCTTGTGAGGGCAAAAACTTGCAAATCACACGAGTTTGCCAACAGGAGAGGAGATGAGCTGCTTGGAATACCACAACAAAATGACCCCACCAGTACGCACAAAGCCAGGGTGGAGACCAGGAGCAAGTCACAGTGATGCACATAGTAGGTCTCAGTTTTCAACAACACTCAACAACACAGTATTCAGAGATGTGTGAATAGGTGGGGGAATGATAAAATACAGGACAGGACTGCAGTTGACTCAGAGGGAAGAGAAGGCAAAGGAGTCAGGGGGCTCTAAGCCATGGACCCTGGTCTGTTGCTCAACCTGGGTCTTGGTTCATTGTCTGCACTGAGCAAAGAATTGAAGAACAGGACACAGAGATAGCAAGCAAGAAGCAGATTTATTGCAATAGTGTGAGTAGCAGAAGAGAAGAGCCCCAGGGCCCAGAATCCAGTGGGGAAGTTTGGATTACTCTTTTTATGGTTGCTGGAATTTTCTCCTTACCTCCTGCCCATGCACGCCATCCTCATGGCTGTTCATGGGTGCCACTGTGTCCACACGTCTATTTTAGTTTGTCTGTTGGATCTCTTGCTTAGGATCACAGGCACAGAAGTGTCTGTCTGATGAGGTCCCCTGCTTGTGTCCACTAGCACCTTCATCAATCAGGAGGCTGACCTCTTTGGAAGACCCTGTCCACACTTCTTTGGTCTGGCCCCGCCCCTGACTTCCTCTCTCACCCTCTTGCCCTGACTACCTGCACCCTTCTACATCTCTCTCAGTTCCATGGTGGCATCCTTCTTCTCCTCCCCTTCCTCCTTCTCTGCTTTCACTCCTTCTTTAAATTGTGTGTGTGTCTGTGTGTGTTCTACACTCTGACATATTTTACAATCAATATAACAATACATCGTAATGTAGTGTCTCAGTCAGTTTTGGTTGCTATTACAAAAACATTATAGACTATGCGGCTTAAATAACAGTTGTGAAGGCTGGGAAGCCCAAGATCATGGTGCTAACTGGTCTGCAGAAGGCTCCTTGTTGCTTCCACCATGTGAGGAGCAAGATTTCCCATCCTTTGGTGTTCTTATCAGGGGCTCCTCCCTCCTGACCTCATCCGACCCTAATCACCTCCCCGAGATCCCACATCCACTATCACACCAGGGTTCAAGTTTCATCAAATGGGTTTTGGGGGACACAAACATTCAGTGCATGGCACCCAGGGTGTGGCAAGGTGTTTCCATGTAAAGTACAACTGCACAGAACTGTGTCTTCCCTGGAATCTCCCACCACCAAGCAAAGGCTCACTCTGTGAGAGCAGCCAAGGAACAGCAGCTCCCACTCAGGCCTGCTCCATGGTGCCCTGTGTGGTGCAGCTGCTGGGTTATCAGTATTGCTTAAAGTTCCTCCCCCAAGCTTTGCAAAAGCCCTCTAAGTTCAACGTGCATATGAGAAAGCTGCACAGAGGTAGGATCCACGGTCCTCACAGCCGCTGGACAGACTCCTAGCTGCCCCATGGCCAAGGCCGGCATGTGCCACCACCGGAGTCCTTTTCTACCTGATGGCAGGTACTACTGGCTTAACCCATTCTCCGTGCATGATAAGCTCAGACTTTCACTTCTACATTTTCAGTGTCTACACATTTGCTTAGCAATAAGATACCTATAGCTAGCCATAGAACTGCTCCTTGGAGAGTAAGCTCATGGGACAGGGAAACATTTTTCTGTGCCTCCTCCCCACCCCCAGCACGGTGCCCACACTGAGAGTCAGCTCTGCATCGTGGGACTCCCCACTGCCTGCCATAGTTCAGCAACCCCAGGGCCCTACTTCTAGATGCCATCTCTTGCCCTCAGTTCCCCTGGGATGCTCCCCTCCCATCCCTTCTGTTTTCTACCTCCTAGGTCCTGCCCCCTCCATTCATTTTCCCACTTCTTCTAGAGCAGTCCAGGAATCTCCTGAGCCCAGCTGGAGTCTTCTTCTCTTCCCCTGTCCTCTCATCTCTTGAGTCCTTATTTTGTGCTAATTCTTTATGAAGAGTATTAAAGTCAAATCCCACCACCCAGTAGAAAGGTTTGATTGTCCAGACCTACAGAGGAGGATGGCGACATGCAAGGCATTACACAACTTACCTTTGATCACAGTTGGGAGGGAAGGGGGGACTCCAACCCAGAGCCACTTGACCCTAAATCCACCCTGCGCCCAACAACAACCACCTGGTCCATGGGAAGAAGTATCAGGTTGGGGCTGGAGCAGTGGCTCGGTGGTTACAGCGCTTGCCCAGCATGCACAAGTACATGGGTTCAAACCCCAGCACCCACATACACAACTAAGTGAAATCCATGCGAAAAACTCAATAAAAATTGATTCTGTCTCTCTCCTCTCTATCTCTCTCCTCTCTTCTCTCTCTCTCTGTCCTTCTCTCTTAAAAAACAAAAAACAAAAAACAGAAAAGAAGTACCAGGTGGTGAGTGGGAATCAATGGCCACTCCCACCATTGCTGCATCTCAGGCTGACACTTGCCAGCCCCAGTGCCACGTGGTCTGCATCTTGTCTTGGGTCTGTCAGCACTTGACAGTGTCTTCCTAATGCAGACACAGTGTCTCCAAGAACCAGTGTTTCGTTTCTTGAAAGGAAGGATCCTAGCCTTTATCCCTGGCTTTATCTATTCAATCACCTCAATTTCTCCCACCGCTCTGGTCTTTGCTCCTGATAGAGTGTCCAAAATAAATCCAATTTCTCTGCTGCTCTGAAACTCACATCAAACTCCTTACTTCCAGGCATGTGAATTACCACAAATACATCCCTTGGGTCTGTCCCAGTTGCGCAACTTGACCCACAGCGCTGACAATTCCGTCTCTTGGAAACAAAAGGATTAAGAAGGGAACTGCTATTCTGGACTTAATTCTGACCAACAAGGAAGAACAAATTGGTGAAGTAGAAGTGATGGGGACCTGGGGAGAAAAGGACTGTGTCATGTTGGAAGCTGTTATTGTGAATGAAAGAAACATTGGCCCTTGTCAGATATGTCACTTTTGAAAAGAAGGTTTCAAACCTTCACATCATCCTGGTGCCTTGGAGAGACTCTAAATGAACAGAGGCCATATCTCCAAACCCAAAGTCGGGTCCTATGACAACAGATTTTACACTGTTGCAAACAGTGTAATGGAAACTCCAAAGATAAGAACTTGAGGTGTGGAAACAAGGTTTCTAGCACGCATTTTTAAATCTCTGGGAATAACAGTTTATTAAATAAGGGGTCTCAAATTTTAGACCTCTGGGACTCTGCCAGACATGGTGGGAGGCCCTAAAATGAGAAATTCTCAGGACGTAATTAAAGTACCTATTAAAAGTACCTATTAAAAAGTCGTGGAGACATAAAGAAACCAACATTTCTGTACAGGAAGCTCTTTGATGAATATTGATTTTCAAAAGAACAGAGGAAGGACTACTTTGGCCAAAAAATATAGCGAATACCAACTCAGCTTGAAAAGGAAGAAGCATTCATCTAGGGGTGGGCTCCAGGCCAGGAGGAGGGGAAAGGGCTCTGCCTCTCTGCAGCCCCCTCAGTCCTGCCCTACTCTGCACTGGCTCCCCCTGGGGCTAGGCAAAGTAGAATAATGTGCTATCTCAGGCAGTTCAGGTTACTATGCCACATAGTCATAACCAGAATGGCTCATACAGCAAACATTTATTTCTCAGAGTTCCGGAATCTGGGAAGTGCAAGAACAAGGTGGCAGCAGATTAAGGTGATGCGGGGTTTTTGAGATGAGGCCGGATTCTCTGCTCCCACTGGTGAATGGAGTCTGGGCCACTACAGATTCCAGCAGCCAAAATAGCCCGCTTCTCGTGTTTGCAGCCATTCCCAGTTAAAACTGGGAATTTGGGCTGACTGCAGGTGTCTGCAGCCGAAAGTGTTAGCAATTCTCCAGCTAAAAGCTGGGTGTTGCAGCTCTTGGTGTGGTGGAAATTCACCCCGGGAATTTGGCACCAATCTTCTGGGTCCTTGTCGCATGAATTTGAAGAATAAAATCCAAGGACAACTACGGAAGGAGGAGTAAAAGGAGTAGGATTTATTTAGGAAGAAGAGCAGAGACTCCCAAGGTAGAGGAGTACCTGGAAGCAGGACACCGTCTGCTTCCAGGGGTTATATAGATTTGGGGTATGAGCATAATTAACATTCATGCAAAGCAGACATTGAGAAATGCATCTACGTCGTTGGTCGAAACTTATGCAAAGCAGGCATTGAAACTTAGTACTGAAGTCATCGGTTAAAATCTATACAAAACAGGCATTGAAACTGGTCAAGAGCACCACTGGTTAAAATCTGTGTAAAACAAAAGGTGGCAAATACTTCCTAGCTCCCACCTGTGACCACCCCCATCTCTTAGTTGGGGCAAAGGTCATGGTCTTTTTGCATTTGAAAGCCCAGAGCACGCCCTGTCAATCACTCTACCAGCTAGCTCTTAGAGGGGGCCCTTTATCCTGTCCTGACTACCTAGCTATTTTACAATCTCTCCTAAAACTGTCTCAAAGGGTCTGGTGGCTTCACGGTTTGCAGATAGCCACCCTTTCCCTGTGCCCTCTGATGGAGGTGGAAGCAGAGAGAAAACAGGCTCTCTACCATGCCTTCTTCTTAGGACACCAATCCTACTGTTACCTACCAAGGGCCCCACCTCCAAACACCGTGGCACTGGGGATTAGTGTTTCAACAAATGGGGTGGGGCAAACACTTTGCATTCCATAACATCCCCAAAATGTTCACTGGCAAGAACTGTTTCACAAGTCATGGTAGAATGATGACCTGGGATAGAACAGGTACAGAGGAAACGGCCGGAACAAGCAGGGCAGATGTACACATCACCAGGGAGAAGTGCCAGAGGGGTGAATGCCAAAAAGAGCTGTCTTTGGAGGTCACAGCTAATAACGAGCAAGGGTGACCTTGGAAGAGGACACAAATGTTCTCCCAGATGCATTCGCTTTCACGGGGTGAGGAACGCCTTAAATTTTGCTTGGGGCGACAGTACAATGTCAACCAAAGGCAGAGGACAGGCTTGACCGCTCGTCACTATTTTGCCTCTGACGTCAATCTAAAGAGTTTGATCAGAAGATAGGAGTGGGGTAGTGAAGGAGTCTTCATGCACTCTCAGGGATTTCTGAGTTTTAGGCTGCAGTCAATCCGGCCTGGAAAGAGCTGCTATTGGGAATGCAAAGCCTATAATTGTATATTTAGAGATTCAAAGAACACAGGGTCAAATGGTTCAATTTTCCGAAAGGATTCAGGAAAACATAGGTTCTGGAAATTCGTTGACATGACTCACCAATGTCATGCTTTCAGGTAATTCTCTCCTTTACAGCTAAACTCTCCCGGGCTCCCACACCTTTCCAAATAGCTAACAAAGTGCCCTGACACCTCCCATTCTTTAAAAATCCTCATTTAGTTTCACATCACTATCCAGCTAACACTCCATTCTATACTGCTCATTAGAACCAAGCATCTTACAAGAATGTCCTACAGATTGCTGGGGCTCAAAACATGGTCCCCCAAATCATGCACCTTGGCAACTGAGAAAACCAGAGAAGCAACAAAGTCACACTGACCCTCTGCCACCTTCCTTCCCCCTGGTCATGAAGGAATTCTCTGCCCTACCTCTCCTGAAAGTAGGTGATAAGACCTTGGGTTCAGAGGGATTCCACTCCCCACTCAAGAAGTATCTGAACAAATAGATGTGGCTAAGTTCTCAAGCAGTCTGTCACCATCAGGCCACACCCTGTTTTTCCAATGATGTTTCTCCACAAGTATCCACTTCTCAGCAGATTTCACATGAAAATGCAGTTTTCCCTGGGTGTGTGGGTCTTTATTTCCCATCAGTTTCCACACCCTGTGAAACTTTGGTGAATTAATTCATTACGCTTTTCTGTTGTTACTCTATCTTTTTTCTTAAGAGTGTCACCCATAAGCCCTGAAGTGAGTCGCAGAAGATTACTTTTTCTCCCTTACAATATACCACACTCCTTTTTCCTTTTTTATTTACTTCTTAACCCACCACCTCGAGCTAGTACTACCCCGACACTGAAAGTTTTGCTGCCAAAAATTTAGACCATGTAGATGTTAGGTTGCTAACATCTGAGTTCCCACATGTGCAAGTCAGAACTCAGTCCCAAGTTCTCTGAGCCTGCCAGTATTCCATATGGTTCTCAGGGTGTCCTTCCTAGACGCTTCCCTATCTTGCCATTCATGAATTCCCACCTTGGGGTGTCCTCTTCCATCATGGGGTCCACCTTCTCTCTGCTCTGCTGTCTATCCTCCCTCTCCCTCTCTGTCCTCCTGCTTTCTGATTTTCTGTGTTGGCATTCCCGGGGTCTCAGTACTGTTCTCTTCTTTTCATCTCTGTGCAGTCTCCTCAAGCCATGGTTTTGAATGTCATCTAAGCAGTGAATATCTGAAAACTTATATCTCCAGCCCAAACTTCTTTCTTGGATTCCAGATTGATACGTCAAACAGTCCACTTACCATCTCATCTGCTTTTGGATGTCTCACAGATATCTGGAGACACGTTCCCAAGGAAACCCACTCTTGTCTCCTGAAGTTATTTGCTCTTCCTTCTCCCCTGTCTATGTGAATGGAACTTCCATAACTTCCCACAATACAGGGGATGGGAAGAATCTTCTTTGCACACTGGCTCAGGCCAGATATCTGGGCGTGATGTTTCTCTGCACCATGTCCCACATCCAACCTAGTAATAACTCTTATCATTTCTACTTCCTAAATGCATGCAGAATCCATTTACTTCTCTCTGTTCCCAGTGTGAGCTCCCTCGCTCAATCACTTCCTTCCGTCCAAGCTAATTCAATAGCCTTCCAACTGGTTCCCTGCTTCAACTAGCGTTGCCTTATAATCCACTCCTACACATCCAGTGGAGGGGCAGATTAAAACTTCAATCAGGTTGTGCTATTTCCTAAAACCTTTCAATGGTTTCCCTTTGCACCTTGAATCAAATTCGAATTCCTGATTGTGGCTTACCACACCCCACCCAATCTGACTCCAGCCAACCTCTCTTGTCAACAGATAGCTCAGTGAATCGCTGAGAGCCAGCTAGATCACACGGGCAGGCATTCTGCAGTTGTGCATGTGGCACTGCAGCCTATCCGCATCCTAGGTGGTGCCAGGGAAAGGGATGCCACCCCCTGCTCTCTTTGCTATGTTCCTGTGAGATCCTCCTGTTGGAGCTTGGATGCTGGATGCTTCAGCAAGTAGCATGTACTTGCTGGGAGAGCCAGTTGCACCATTGTCAATTGCACCCCAAGGCTCTGTGGGGAGGTGAGGTCACACACAGCCTTCCCATTAGCCCCTGCCAGGTGTTGACAGGCAACATGGAGAGAGGCCAGCTTGACACTCACAGCTAATCCTGCTCTTCTGTCCACACCCTCTGCCTTGGTTCTCGACACTCCTCCTCGTTCATGTTATCCTCCTTCAGTTCTTCAAGTCCAAGCAGGACCAACCCCAACCTGCCCATCAGGAAGTGCTGCTCCTGCCCTCTCTGCCTGCAGTGGCTTCTCCAGGGCTTTCCTCAAGGTTGGCTCCTTCCTGTATCAGCTAAAATGTCGCTCCTTTGACGGGCTTTTCCAGACTACCCCCTTATTCTCCACTCTTCTGCCCTGAGCTTTCGGTGTAACGAGCACCACATCTTCTGCTTTATGTCCAGTGCTGTGTTTCTTTGGTTAACATCTGGCAACCATGAGATTATAAACTGCAAGAGGACAGCGACTGTGCCCTTTAATCTATGAAATGATGGCACAGCAGAGAATTTTTAAAGCAGTATTCTTATTTTGAAAAATTACCAATTGAGAAAAACCCTATTAGCATTATCCCTCATTCCTATTATCTTTCTTTTCTTTCTTTTTATGAGAGAAGCGAACAGTGAGAGAAAGAGAGAGAATCAATTTTATTTAGTTTTCCATGTGACTTTCCTTGATCTGACATTTCATTATATACGTAGTGTGAGGTTTGAACCCACATCCTCACACATGCCAAGCAAATGCCAAAACCACTGAACCACCACTCTAACCCCCTTATTATCTTTCTTACGTTTTTTACCAAATCACTTAATTAAAATTTCTAAGAACCACAGGGCTAGAGAATAGTATGTTTCAGTGTATTTGTAGCTTAGCAGAATACTCTAACACAAAAAAGAAAATAAATGAAGGACATAAGGAGCTTACGATCACACGACATTTCTTATTTATTATTATATCTCCAAAGTAAGCAGGTTGCTCAGCAAATACCAGATAGCCAATAAATATTTGCTGGCTTAGTGAGACTGATGGGGCATGCTTTGTAATGGCACACCTCAAGAACTTTTTTCTACCCTGAGTTGTTCAACATTTCTACCAACATTGACCCAATCCTAGTTACGCTTATCCATACATTGAAGGAACATTTAGACGTTATGTCTATCACATTTACAGGTGATGTAAAACTAGGAAGAGAGGACAGTGAATAAGAAACCAAGATTCAACATCTTGTCTGAGTAATGGGCCAAATCGCACTTGATGTAACTGATGGCCTTTCTTGAGGTTCGGAAGGTAAGCAACACGGTACAAGAAGTCGTGGCAGGATGTAAATCACCATGGCCTCTTCTGCCAGTTTAATGAGCTACAGGAGAAAGTGATTCTGGTAGAAGGAGCCCCCTGAGGCTGTAAGGTAAGTGGCAGAGCTGTAAGGATGGAAGAAGGCCACCTAGAAAGTTCTGCAAATCTGAGAGTTCAAGGTTCTCAGATGTATTGGGGCATCCCCAATCCAAGGCTCAGGGTGCCAGTGCTTTCCTGTGAGGGTCCCAGCTATTGCATAGCAGACCTGCTAGGACAGGGAACTCAAATTGCTCTCTGCATCTCTACTGCGCTTCTGAACTGGGTCCTCTGCTCAGTTTTCTCAGTACTTACAGTAGTTAGGATTTCTGAAATGCTGCCAAGGGGTCCTTCTGCCGTTTTCTTGAATCATCAGTGAATCCCACTGAGCCTATCAAGAGAGCCCTTCAACACATGGCACTCACCACGGTGGCCTTCTTCCATCCTTACAGCTCTGCCACTTACCTTACAGCTCAGAAGGAAATAGATGGTTCAAACCCCAGCACCAAGTACACAATGAAACATCAGAGCAACAAGGGCCAAAACACAGCTAGTTCCTAAAGCAGAACCTGGGACCGAATTCTTGGGCAGGGACCTATAAGGGAAGGAGAGAGTTGGGGGTGGAGCAGAGGAAAAGGCCAAGTTTCAAGTAAAGTCTGGACTCAGTCTGATCTCTCTGGAGCTCTGGGGTGTGGGTGGTGTCACAGAATTGTCCATCTGGAGCTTTCCTCTGACTAGCCAGTCATGAGCTGAGCCCACCCCATGCCTGGAGATAGGGTGTTCTCTAACAGTTGTTCCTCTCTGATGTGGGGAATTCTCTGGAGGGATGGAGGCATTGGCCTGGTAACTGGAGTCTGGGTTTTCATGATGCCTCCTTTCTTCCCTTTTCTAACCTACTGTGTCACCTTGGCATCGGTGGCCAGTCATCTGCAATGGGGATAGAGATGGCCCACCTTCTTGGTTCCCCATCTGCCCCTCTTACCTTCCTGTACAGACCACTCTACAGGGACAATCTTGCCTCTCCTGAGGTCAGGCCACACCTTCAAAGGGTCATCACTCTAGTCTTTCAGGATGGAAATACCTGTCTTGGGGGACATCTGATTCCCACTCACAAGCCAGGGTGATCAGCGTCAGCTCTCGGTGTCCTTTCTCTGCTGAGTCCAGCACCCATTCTTCAGCAAGTCCATTCTTCATAGCTGGCTGTAAGGATTGGCTGTTTCCCAGCTGCGTCATGCCTGGGTTTTGTTTTATCTATTCTTCTTTTTGTGCTGTTATAAGAGGAGCTTGGAAAAGGCCAAGGGCAACCCCCACAATCTGAAATAGAAAATCTCTCTCCATAGACTTTCTTCTTATCTTTGTTTCATTGGGAAATGGATCATATACAGAAAGTATTACGTGTAAAATAGATGAAAACGTCAAAGCATAAAAATAATTAAAACAACAAAATATACTGTTGTTTACTGTTTCGCAGATGAAGAAATGGAACATAATCGATATCCTCAAAATCCCCCATGAGGGCCGCTGGCGTTCTCCCACCTCCACCCCAGAGGGAACTGCTGCTGTGAACTGTGTTTACCATTGTCTTGCTTTGCTCTGTAGCTCTATGAGGCATGGCTGTAATTCCTAACAAAACGCCATTTACCATTTCCTGACTTTGTATAAATGGAATTGTACCCAATTTGTTCTTCTGCCAATGTTTCTCAGACCCCGCAGTATGGTTCAGGAACTTCCTCAGTTGCGGTTCACTCGTTCCCGTCACTGAGCAGCGCTCCTTGTAGGACTGCATAAAAGGCATCTCTCCATCCTGCTCTTTGCACAGGGGTTGTTTCTAGATTTCTGAAATTAAAAACAGCACTACTGATAACACTCCTGTACCTTTCTCCTGGTTCCCTTTGCAGGAATTTCTCCAGGAATTGCTGGATCATTGCATATTTATTTTTTCAACTTCATTGAGTAATTCCAAGCTGTTGACCCAAGTGACTGAATCAGTTTATACTCCCACCGGTAGTGCAGGAAAGATTCCTCTGCTCTGTGTCCTTACTGAGTGGAACTTGGTGTTTTCAGACTTCTTAATTATAGTTTATCTAAGACAGAAAGAAGCTCTATCACTGTAAGATTTTAATGTGCATTCCATGATTATGATAGAGGCTGAACATCTTTTCATACATTGGTTGACTGTTCAAGGTCCCTGTTGCGAGATCTCTACTCGGATCCTCCTTTTCACTTTCTTTTGAGTTGATGATCTTCCTTTATTTACTTACAGAAGTCCTTTATTACATTCTGGACACTGACCCAATGTTAATTATATGTTTCAATTCCCATTTCTTGGATTGTAGCTTGTATTTCTAGTCTCTGTTGTCTGCTAATAACTACAAGTTTTTAATTTTAATGTAGCCTGCTTTTGCAATCTTTTTCTTGATACTAGAGTTTTTGTGTGCTGTGTTTAAGAAATAAGTACCCTACCTCATAAAGATACCCTTCACAATTTCTTTTAAAAGTCATAAACTTTGACCTTTCACATTTGCCACCTTGAGCCTTCTGGAATGAATCTTTGTATATGGTGTGAAGTGGGAATCTGTCTTTCACTTTTTTCCATGCGGATAACTGGAACCACATACTGAAGACCCTATTTTTCCCCCCACTGACACACTGCCATCTTTCAGTTTCCACACATGCACAGATCAGTTCATAGGTTCTTTATTGTGTTCTGTTGGTCTACTTGCCTAACCCTGTGCCAACACCACTTTCTTTATTTCTATAGCATTATTATTTTATATTGTTATCTTATAGGGCAAGTACCTCTCACCTCCGTTGTTCTTATTCTTCAGGAATGCATGGACTCTTCCTTACCTCATGCTCATCCACATAAAATTTATAATTAGTTGGTCAAGTTCCATGAAAGTCCTGTAAGGGCTTTGATTGCCTTGACCATATAGATCAATTTGAAAAGAATTGTTATATTTTTATATTAAATCCACAAGCATGGTTTGTCTGACTTTTTAAAGATTTTTTTATGTCTTTTAATAAAGTTTTGTGATTTTTCTCCAAAAAATAAATTGTGGAATACCAGTTAAGAACACGTATTCTGGACACAGATGTTGGGTTGGAGTATGCACTCAGAAAATTAATAACTATGCAATACCAACAATTTACAATTTACATGGTCTTTTTGGTTTCAGTTTTCTCGCCTGTAAATGGAATTTATTACAGTACCTACCTAATAATCTTGCTATAAGTATGTGTGGATACGTAGATAAAACATACTTGCTATAAGTATGTGTGGATACGTAGATAAAACATACTTTATACATTGACATATAGAAAGTGCTTAGAATAGTCTACGGCACATGGTGAATGCTTTATATCTCTGCTTTTTTAAATTTTTATTAAGGAGTTGAGTTATTGTACAATCATAAATACATATAAAGAAACAATATAATATACATTTAAGCCTAAACCATAGTTACCCCCACATTGCCCACACCCTAGTTTCTTGATTCTTCTATATTATGGTCCTGTAAGAGATATGTGTCTATATATATATATATATATATATATATATATATATATATATATATCTTATAGGACCATACACACACACACACACACACACATACGATTGTAAATTTTCCAGAATTAAATGATTGCATAAGTATTATTTGACCTCTGGTGGGGGGTAAAGAGTATGCTATATTGTTGTCTCCCTAGATCCCTCCCTATCCTCCCTCCCTCGCCAGCCCCCCCCCTTCCCTTACCCCTCCTCTACCTACATATCTATAGTTTCCTTGGATTATGTGTCACAGTGCCTTTGGTAGGTCTAACACATGAATTTGACTACCTTTCACCCAAGCCTGGATTTAGCTCTAGCCTCCACAAATGAGGGAAAACATTTGGCACA